>JAFBJS010055189.1:68936-127341 GCA_016785265.1 Paraplagusia blochii | reverse complement strand
GTTGTTGTTTTCACTAAGAAAATATTTCCTAATCAAATATAGTTGCATTATTGATGATGGAATCCTAGCCATTCTATTGGTCTGTTCTTTTGTTGATATGGGTATGGATCAAGTGGAAGGAATAGCCAAATGGGGCCGAAAGGAAACATTACCGTAATTTCCAGACTATAAGCCGCACCCAATACATTTTTTAAAGGAAAAAACATTCACGACACCACCTGACACCACCTGTCTCACTCTAACCTTTTCTGCTTGAGCAGTTAGAAAAAATGCATACATTAGCCGCATCTCTGCCTAAGCTGCAGGGTTGGAATTTTGTGACAAAAGTTGCGGCTTATTGTCCGGAAATTACGGTGTAAGGGAAAAAATGTAATACCAAAATAATAATACAATTATAGTTAAAAGTGTTGTGCAGAATATTGGTTGTGAAGTGTTATTACTGAGGGAATAAAAGACTTTACTTAAATTATAAGGCACAAAATAGACAGAAAACTTCAAACTTCATTCAGCCTTTTCAGAATAACTCTCTCAACAATGTTCAGTTTTTAACAGATAAAATACAAAAGATTCACTCACTTTTTCAGTTCAATTCTTTTCTTCAATCCAAACAATTCTTCAATGTCTGAATTTTACAGTCGGGAGATTTCAGCGTCAAACATAATCGATTCTGTCTCTCCCGCGTCAGTATCCTGCTAAAACCACAAGTGTTGTTTTGTAGTTTAAGTGAGTTGTACTATTAAATAATTCGTCAGATTTTTTTTTTGCACCGCTCCAGGTCAGTCAACACAACCAGAATACAGGTGAACTGACTGATTTATGAGAAATCATGTTTATACGTGCGTCTATGTGGTCCAAAAAATTGAAATAAAGTAATCAGCTCTGGAACAGGACAAAAAAATACTTAAAAATTCACTGGAAAATCGTTGTTCCTTGAATGTTACGTATGGAAATCCCCCCCCAGGCCCCCTGGTGTTATCTGATTCCAGACACAGTCTTACACAACATTTGCAGGTCAAGTGACGTTGTGTGCGTTGGGAAGGAGTGGAACACACACACACATAAACATCACCTCCTTCACATAGCGGCCTACGATAATATTGCTTTTCACCGCTGTTAACATTCGTCTCGCTCTATGCCGACGACTCAACTCTACATAGATTTTCTGGTGCGTTTGTTTGAGCTGATTAAATCTGAACATGCACTTAACCCCGTCAGTGTCTCTAATGCATGTTGGACAGATTTAACCGAACGTTTGTTTGGAGTGAAATATCTCACGATGTGCTGTCTGTCAGCTCAGGTTGAGTAAAATATGATGCGATGCATTTAGTAACAGTTCACAGATGCTGTAGAGAGGAGACGTGAACATGAAGACTTTTTCTTCTTCTCCAGTGTGTCAAGAATCTCTAAAGCTTCTGCATGGCTGATCTGATTTGTCCTAACCCGCAATCTGATAGTTCTGTGTTGTTTTTTTAGAAATCCAGTTTTCTGTTTCCGATTGGACCGCAGTGTTGTATCAGTTTCCTCCGTGTCTCTGCAGGGGTTCCAGTTACCATGAAAATGACCGTCTGTCGTCCGTCGCTGCAGAGCTGCAATTCAAGTCCCTCAGCCGCCACTCCAGCCCCACAGAGGACAGAGAAGGTGGGGACGCCCAGTGTTTGGATTGTTGTAGTGATTGTTCTAACAGAATTGCACTGGTGGTTTTACTCAAAGTTAGAAAAGCTTCATTATCAGTTTAATACCTGAGTTTACATTGCCTTTTTACCGTTATTGCAACGAATTTCATGCAATTTCACCACTGTGGGACAAATAAAGGTATTCTTGATTTTTACATTCTACAGTAGAGAGTTCTAGAACTAGAACTCTCTGTCTTTGATGCAGCATTTGTAGAAAGCATTGGAAGCACTTGGATTAAGCCTATCCAATGGATCGGAATATTTTTCTTTTGTACTTGAATTTTTTTTTTTTATTTTCTTTCCTTGTTTTGGTTTGTAATTTAAATTATTTTATTTTTTAAATGATAGAATTCTGTTTTTTTTTTTAACATCCCTTGTGGTATTTCATAGTGCTTCAACAGGTTAAATGATGGAAAACAGAAACCAGAAACATAAAAATATTGTTCCGTAACAGAAATGGGTGTTAAAAAATAATGGTAACTGTTTTATACCAGTTTGATTTATTTATTTTTTTCTTCATGCTTTTTTTTTTTTTTCTTATTTTTATAAACCAATATTTTTGGTTCGAAACAGAAACATAATTTTAATGATTCTGGTTTTTGGTTCCAGCATGTTGTTCCTGAGCAGATAAAAACTAAAAAATTCCTTGATCTTTTCAGGACAAGACAGATGACATTGATTGTAGCCTACACAAGATTATTAAAAAACTAAACCCAACTAGTATTTACCAGTTACCATTTTTTCTAACAAAATTATGTTCTGGTTTTGTTTCTGCTCAAGCAAAAAGTCACTCTTTAATTCTTTTGCTTCAGAACCTTCCTATCCCAAGGGTGACCCCAACAGTGCAGCACGACGCAGCTGGGAGCTGCGCAACTTCATCACCCAGTCTAAAGGTTCGAGATTGACACCATTGAAGGTTTGTTCACTTATTTCAAGCATCAGACTGATTTCCTTTACTCTTTTCCGATGTGACTTTAGACACAGCCGCACGGCAAAGCCCCATGGAAGCCGTCCGTCGCTCCATTCGCAAATTCGAGGATAAACGCTACGCCGTCATGAAGCAGCGCAACATCATCGGCCAAGTGTGTCACACTCCCAAGTCGTACGACAACGTCATGCACGTCGGACTTCGAAAAGTCACCTTCAAGTGGCAGAGGGGCAACAAGATTGGTACGACTAAGTCCTGACCGTAACAACCGCAACGTTACGTAATGAAATGTGTGGATTTATTGTTATTGTGTTCCTGTGTGTAACCAGGGGAGGGCCAGTACGGTAAGGTGTACACGTGCATTAATGTTGACACTGGAGAACTGATGGCCATGAAGGAGGTGTGTGTCTAAAAATAACTCTGATCTTTTAATATAATAGAAAAATTTTAAAGATTTTACATATTATTCTTTTTGGTTTGTTTGACCAGATACGATTCCAGCCAAATGATCACAAAACCATCAAGGAGACGGCGGACGAGCTGAAAATATTTGAAGGCATTAAACACCCAAACCTAGTGCGATATTTCGGAGTTGAGCTCCATCGAGTGAGTAGTACACGAAGTTTGATGTAAAGATTGAATACGAGGGCCGTCTGTTTTACCGATACGATATCATCCGATACTGATATACAGTACAACTTGGGTAAAGTTTTCAGGAACATGTATGTGATTCCAGTGAGTTTGGAGAAATACTACATTTTTCTAAAATCAGTGGACATAATCACATAATATCTTCTTATTTCCGTAGGAGGAGATGTACATTTTCATGGAGTACTGTGACGAGGGCACTCTGGAGGAGGTGTCCAGACTGGGCCTCCAGGAACACGTCATCAGACTGTACAGTAAACAGATCACCACAGCCATTAACGTCCTCCATGAACATGGCATCGTCCACCGGGACATCAAAGGTCCGTATCCATGGATTTTTTTTATATATACAACAGTTGTGAGACCAGCCTTGATGTATGGGTTAGAGACATTAGGAATAGACAGGAGACAGAGCTGGAGGTGGAAGAGTTAAAGATGTTGAGATTCTCTTTAGGAGAGACAAGGATGGACAGGATCAGGAATGAGGTGATTAGAGGGACAGCACAGACAGGAAGGTTTGGAGAAAAAAACTAGAGAAGACAGATTGAGATGGTTTGGACATGTTCAGAGGACGGACAGTAAATACATTGGAAGAAGAATGATCCTAGAGATGGTACCAGGTAGGAGACAAAGAGGAGATTGATGGATGCAGTGAGGGAGGACATGGAGGTAGAGTTGAAGATACAGAAGACGGGGTGAGATGGAAATTGCTGACCCGCTGTGGCAACCCCTGAAAAAGGGACAAGTCAAAAGGAAGAAAAGAAGTCAAAAAGGGACAAGTCAAAAGAAGAGTTGAACTTTTTAGGACAATGTCCTCATTTTTTGTTTCCCACCAGGAGCAAACATCTTCCTGACATCGTCCGGCCTCATCAAGTTAGGAGACTTCGGCTGCTCAGTCAAGCTGAGGAACAACACTCAGACCATGCCTGGAGAAGTGAACAGCACTCTGGGAACAGCAGGTAACACATTTTTCATTGATATTACACTGCCCGCCTACCTGCAGGGGGCACTGTTAATATTTTAGTTCACAGCCATTTTACAGGCATAATTACAAGACAATGTTTGATAATATTTTCAACAATTTTTTTGTTGTTTTTATCAGCTTACATGGCACCTGAAGTCATCACAAGAGCAAAGGGAGAAGGTCATGGTCGGGCAGCTGACATCTGGAGTTTAGGATGTGTTCTCATTGAGATGGTGACAGGAAAGGTAAAAAAACTTGATCTTATGTTGATGAAACCACGATGATATTTTTCGTAAAATAGGAAAATGAACTTGGAATGTCAAAAAATGTAAGAATAAAAGACCAAGATCAAAGGTGAAATACTTTAGTTTTAGTATTGTTTGTTTTCGAATCAGTGGTGGCCTAGTGGGTGAGGAATTGGACTTGGGTTCACAGGACCTTCAGGTTCTAATCCACCGGCTGCCAGGCCCTGATAACTCCCAGTGGGCTCAACACCCACAGGAAGGCTCACAGTATGGTGCAGTGTGATTTGGGCGGCAGTTGTGGAGACTGCTGCCCCTGACACCCTATAAGACAATGAGGATGAATGAATATTTCAGAAAATGTAACTTGTCCTTTCCATATCCAGAGACCTTGGCACGAGTACGAGCACAACTTCCAGATCATGTACAAAGTTGGGATGGGCCACAAACCTCCGATCCCAGAGAAGCTCAGCACTGAGGGGAAGGACTTCCTGGGACACTGTCTGGAGAGTGAACCCAAGCGCAGATGGACAGCCAGCATGCTGCTAGACCACCCGTTTGTCAAGGTGAGACAATTACACCTAGAAGTTAACTGTGTCATAACAGGTATTAGGCAACTTGAACGTTGTTCTGTGGAATGGGATGGAGAATAGGAGGAGAATGGATCTGTGATAGAAGAGAGTCAGCCAAGGTGAAGGGAAAGGTTTACAGGACGGTTGGGGGACCAGCCATAATGGACGATTTAGAACAGGGGTTGCAAACTTGCGGCCCGTGGGCCATTTGCAGCCCAGGGAACAATATTTTGCGGCCCCCACCTTGATGTGAAAGTTGAATTTTTATTAATATTTTATAGATTTGTTCTCATTTGTATTGAACACAGAAAGCTGACGTGGCCCTTTGGTGAAATACACTAGATTACAGCTTATTGGAGTTTGAGACCCGTGGTTTAGCGACACTAGGAATAGGTAGAAGACAGGAGGCAGTGCTGGAGATGGTGGAGTTAAAGTGGCTGAGATTTTCTTTACGAGACAAGGATGGACAGGAGGTGATTAGAGGGACAACACAGACAGGAAGATTTGGAGAAAAAGCTAGAGAAGACAGATTGAGATGGTTTGGACATGTTAAGAGGAGGGACAGTGGATACATTGTTAGAAGAATGATCCTAGAGATGGAGCTACCAGGTAGGAGACAAAGAGGAGATTGATGGATGCAGTGAGGGAAGGAAAACTAAAATGTAGTGAGTGAAAACTAACATATTTTGTTTGTTTTTTTTTCTTTTCCAGGTTTGTACAGATGAAGAATGAGTGAGCAGTCGGACACTTTCAGGTTCACACAACAAATCGCACTACTGTACATGCTGCTGGCAAAAAAAAAAAAAATTCCTAACAGAACTGAGGACAAATGAGTTGTTGTTGAAAGGTTGACGGCACATGGAGCTAAAACTGAGGAACTTAATATACTGTATCATTTCAGCTGACGACTGGACCTGTGTTGGTACCGGGTTGTTGTGTCTTGTGTCTTCACAGACAGGGTGGGGACTGTACATACTGTATGAATAGAATTTGGCTTCAATGCTTTGTACAAACAATATTGTAAAGTAACTATTACCACACTTGTTTTCACTAGTTCAGAGACCTCTTTAAAAAAAAAGGCATTGATGAAAATACCTTTAAAAACAGAATGGCGTAGGGGGGGGGTTCAGTTCTACGGCACTTTTTAAACTGTTTACCCAAAGGGGCAGTTCAGCAGAGAAGGGTAATTTATGTCAGTGGCCACGCAGGGCAGGAAATGATAAGTGGGTGAATGAAACAGACACTGGTTTACCTTAACGAAGTGAGCGTCGTTCAGATACTCGCTTTTTTTTTTTTTTTTTTTACTTGTGTGGCGACTGGGAAGGATTTTGTCTTGTGTGTGTCTTTTGTTTTCTCCGCCCATCGCTGAGGAGTTGAAAAAAAAAAAAAACGTCAAGTTGAGACATATTGAAAGTCCGTTCACTGTTGAAGACCTGACCGTGACTGCAGCGGGAAACGGCCGCCGCCATTGCTGCTGCTGCTGCTGTCGATGCCACCACAGTCGCCGATCTAACACAAACCTCTGACACAGCCAGACACAAGGACTCGCACCACAACTTCTACGCTCTCTGCTGCTCTTATAGCGTTTGCTATGTACAAACAATATTAATAAACCAATTTGTTTTTTTTATAGAAGTGATTGGTTTTTAATTCAAGAACAACACTGCGTCCGTTCCTCCTCTGAAATGTTAACTTTTCAATCAGATATGTAGACATTGGTGGAGTCCTGGTGACTCAGGGAATGTGACGAGTCTTTTCTCACACACCTGCCTTAACTCTAACAAGCACCTTGTCACTCAGGTGTGGTAAAATGTCTCCCGAGTCTCAGTTGACACAAGGTGTGTTTGAAACTGTCTTAGATAAAGGTTACTTGGGTATAATAAATCAAAAGTCTTTACTTTAAGGAAGCAGACTTGGATACGCAAGGTTTAAGGTTCAAATCTACCATCTGCCAGGTTACCACTGAGCAAAGGTTTTTTGGTCTCTTAAGGTGTGGACCCCAGGGATATCTTGCTTATAGCCCCAAGAGACCCTAGCACAGGCCTTGTCAGTGGTAACATATAAACACAATTTGAGAGGTTAAAAGTTTCGGCGCCAACGGTGGCTGAGTGGGTAAAAAAAGCAGACTAGGTTAGAGGTTCGAATCCACCAGCTGCCAGGTTACCACTGAGCAAGAATTTTTGTGATTGTAGTCATAGGGTCTCTGGCAGTAAAGGAATTTAACAACCTTGACAAAAATAAAAAAAAACAACAAGAAAACAATATATATTAGAGAATAGCAAATTTATTGAGACTAATATATCTTAATAAAACATAGCTTTGGTATAAAACAGATGCACCTTCATCAAGTTTTAGAAAAACTGCACATTTACATTAAACAGAACAGAGGTAACAAACCCAAAACAAGGATCTTACATCTCACATATTCATGATTGTTTTCATGAAACATGTATTAATCCAACAAGCAACGTTTACTATTTGTTTTCAGGATTAAACTGGTATAAAAGTTTTTCAGTGGTCATTTTCCAAATGGTTTACGCAAAACAACACTTTAAATAGCTAATATGTACCGAAAGTTAAAGGGCGGGAATTATTATCGTTACATTTTTGGTTTAAAAATAAAGCACAACGTTTAAATTTACTCAGCGACAGTGTCATCGCTCTGCATTGTTAACGCTATGCTGAATGTATGCCTGTCAAGTTCGCATGATACCACCAGAGGTCGCTGTCGAGAAAGTGGAAGTGTCAGGTTGAAGCGTTGGGCCCACTGCACTGAACAGTTGACATTCATTGAGCCGTTACTGTTAATACGTAACGAAGACTTTATTGTTTATATTTTTATTTTGCTTTATTCTTCTATGCTGTTTGCAGGTGGGTTGACGTTGCAAATGAGACACTGCTGCCAATTACTTTTCAATGTATATTGAAGTTATTTTTTTATCCATTTTGACAATGGATAGTACAGTCAAAATGAATGACAAAATGTGGTTTTAATCACATCCACAGCTTTTTGTACGCGTCTACTCCAATGTGAACAGTGGTGGACGGACTTTATAACAGACAGAGGACCGATAGAAACTGAGGTGTGTACTGGATTTGGCCCCGGGGGCCTGACTTTGGGCAGGCCTGGTTTATAGCATCCGTGTCAACAGATCCTGATATAGTGTTATTGTAATGATGTGACCTGTGGGAAATATTGTTGACATTTTTGGCTTTCTTAGAAGAAATGCACAAAAACACTGACATAAACACAGTACTGTATACTAACCAATATAAATGTAAAAAACTGTAAAAAAAAGATTTTATTGCTGAGGGTTTGTTTTCTTTTGTTCTTAACAATGTTGTCTCTCAGCATCTCAAGAGTCAACCATCTGCAGGAGGTTATTTGGCAACGGCTTGTTGGACCAGGACAATGTCCTGTTGGACGAGGACAGTGGGTTAGCAGCTGAAAATCAGAAGTCAATTTTACTTAGTTGTTCTTCATAGAGGCCGGCTTGTTTCCATAGCTGGAGCTTCTGTTGATTTCAGTCTGGCCGATCATCCAACGAACTCCCAGTGACGCTGTGGAAGGAGAGAGTCTAATTAGTGAATCACTTTTAACCCCATTTTTCATCTTGTGCACCCCCTAGTGGCAGCTTGTGCATCCCCACAGGTGAACGCAACATTCTGACGTGAGCAAATTAAAACTGTAATATTTCCACAGTAAATTCTCTCAGAGGACACTCTGGAATACATGACTGAATTTGTTACAGAAATTTGAACCCAACAGTTTTGTCGGTCAACAACTAGACAACATGTCAAATTAAATTCTACAATATCGGAGTTTCGCAAATGTTTAACACAGAAGTTTGTACTTTTATACAAGTCAATTTTGGCTGGTCATTTATTGTGGAAAGTGGTAACATGCTCTTCATAAACCTGGGCTGTTACAACATCTGTGTTAAAAGTCTCTGTGAACAGTGTAGACCAGTGTTCCACAACCTTTTTTGCGCCACTGAACAGTTTCTGTCGTTCTATTTTCACGTTAAGTTGTGGCAGATAAATACCCCTTATTAAAAGTAAATTTCCGGTGAACTGAAATATTTTCCTACCTATAAAATCTTCCTACCTGAATTAACTGTGCCTGAGCACAACGAGGATTTTCAAATGCACCCAGCCTATAATTTTCTGCTACCAGACCAGTATAAAAAGTTAGAATCTTGTATCAATGACTCTGCGTCATTTGAGTATATTGTTGTTGTCTTCACTGAGAAAATATTTCCTGATCAAATATAGTTGCATTATTGATGATGGAATCCTAGCCATTCTATTGGTCAGTTCTTTTGTTGATATGTATATGGATCTGGAAGTGGAAGTAATAGACAGATGGGGCTAAAAGGAAACATTATTTCTCTGTGGCCCGGCACCAATTCACTCATGGACCGGTGCCAGTCCCCGACCCAGTGGTTGGGAACCACTGGTGTAGACCACACGTGTCAAACTCAGGCTCGGGGGCCAAAACTGACCCATGGTCTGTTTATATTTGGCCTGTGAGATCCTATCGAATGTCTACTAGAGTTGGTCCACTAGTAAATAGTCACTATATAGTAGCAGAATTTGTAGCATCAGCTATTTTTTGTTGTTGGCCTTTGAGTTTGACACCACTGGTGAAGACGGATCATTGCTGGATGCAGTTGCAGACATGCTCCAAAAAATTCTACAAATTTTCCCAAAAAAAATTTAGGACTTACATGTGAGATGTCAGATCTGCTGTGAATCAGTTGAACAAAAAGGTTCAAGCTGGTTAAACTGAAAGAAAAACTCACATCCAGTCTCACGTTGAATCATCTTATCCAAACGAACTAACCTGCGCAGCAGAGAGTCACTGAAGCCACCAGGGTGAGAACGGATCCTGAGCTGATGAGCTGACTGAGGAGCAACCCCAGAGGGTAGAGGAGCAGACTGGACCAGAAAAGCCAGTTGATCAGGGACCAAGGTCGGCGGGCAGGACTCACTATGGGACCAGGGTAACGTCCAGTCTGAACGTAATGTTCCTGAAAGCTGTCCTGCAGAGACAGGAATTTCACATGCGTTGAGATAAGGATGATCAACGTCCAGACAACAGAACCGTCTTCTTATCACTTTACAGCTGCAGTAAAATAGGAAATAATCACACGTTTAACATATTTCACAATTGGCAACCAATTTGCAGGAAAGAGTTGCTGAGATTCTCTTTAGGAGAGACAAGGATGGACAGGATCAGGAATGAGGTGATTAGAGGGATAACACAGACAGGAAGGTTTGGAGAAAAAACTAGAGAAGACAGATCCGGGGCTTGGAAAAAAACAAACACTGGCTTGTGCCCCCTTGTGGCTGGATTCCTACAAGACCTACATCTACTCTCATAATGAGCGTCTCACGAGACTGTCATACAAGACAACAGTGGCAGGAGAGACATCATCGAGAATAATTCAAGTCTGATCCGACTTCTTTCCTGTGTCGTTGCTGTGTCATGTTGATGGTTACAGTTAGTAATTGTAACAATAAGACCCTAATCCCAGAAACCAGTTTTTTCGCTCAAGAACAACACACTCCTTACTTTTTCCTGGTAGAGTTTGTGGAGCCAGGCAGCACACTCTGCTTCATCCTCTGGGATCTCCTCCAGAGGGATTCTCCTGTGAGGAAGTCAGATCTTTCAGATAAAGACAGTTCAGCTCTCAGTGCAACAGAAAGTAAACCAGAACTCAAAAATGTTCCAGTACCTCACATATAGGTCTGCGTGATATTTCTTTCCATTCAGAATTCCAAGCAGCGACGGCGTTTGGTTGTTTCTGAAGTTCAGCGTTGAGTCGTAAACAGCCACAGCTTCACAGTCGCAGGCAAAACAAGCGTTACAGGTTGTTGTTGTTTTCCTAATGGTATTGAAGTACATGGTATTTACATATTTAAACTTCTCCGCAAAGTCTGTCACTCACCGGATCCTCTGAGGTTTTGGACAGTTACCCAGAATCCTTTAGTCCTGGGCAGCAGATGATACTTCAGCTGGGGTAGACCTTTACTCTCAGCCACCTGCATGCTGATCTGGTGCTTCTTTTCTGTGAAGCGAGTTCCTTCACAGAAAAGCAAGAACTAGAACCAGAAGTGAAAGTGGTCCTCGGTAAAAGTTTTCACAGAAACGGCTAATGCGCCTTAAAACAATTATTAACGTGTGTGTGTGTTGAAAACACACACAGGCTGTGACTCACCCAGTAGTTTTCAGGATAGTCATGCAGGTTCTGCAGACTTTCAGCCACCGTTCTCCGGTCCTCCTCCCATTTCCTCTTACAGAAAACCATCTCCAGAAAGTACCAACTCCATCCGATTATCGGAACGTAAGACAGCTCCTTCTTGGCCAAGACTTTGGAACTCTGGAAATATTAAGATTTCTTAACTTTCTAAAGTTAGAAATTCCAAATTTGACAAAGGAAAGTTCTGTGTTTTTCTTTCTCTCACCCCAAGAACTCCAAATCTGTCGCAGAAGGTCCAGCCACAAAGGAAGTCGATCTCAAAACAGTGATTCAGAACCACAATAGCATTCTCTTTTCCATAAAGTTCGTAACTCTTCGGATCGGTATAGAGCGTGCACTCTGTCCCCGACCACCACTCCAGGGCAGCGACCAACTCTGTAGATCACAGACAGAAAAACAGCTCCGTAATAATCCCAAATACCGGAATTAACACAAAGGAATAAGATCAGAACTCACGGCTGTTGATGCAGTAGGCCAGTCTGATGTTGACCTTGCGGGCCAGAGGCTTACTGACCAGCCACAGAGGTAGAGTACAGACCTGCAGGAGGTTGACAGTGAGGCCACTGACCAAGAAGACGTAGCAGATGAAGAGATGGCACAGGAACTGGGATTTTATCGTCTCCAGGAGGCCCATGGTTCTGGAAGGAGAGCACAGCTAACAGCACGGAAAACTCACAAAAACTAATTCATTTCTCACCCTACAAGATCTGCCAGTTGTTCAAGGACAAGGTACCATATGGACATTGTACCATATTGTTAGCCTTCCTGTGGGTGGTTAGCCCAGTACAAGTTATGTGGGTGGGGACGGTGCTATGGTCAGACCCAAGTCAGCTTCCTTGACCACTAGTCCACAACATACTGACTATACTATACTACATGACTATACTACATTATTATTATTATTATTATTAAATTAAAAAAACATAAAGAAGTATTTTTCGAACCATAATGGACCGCGACCCATACGTTTTACATTACGTACAGGCTGTAAAGTATATTTTTCAAAATAATAATAATAATAAATATATAATAATAAATTCCCCGGTTAACGAATAATATTCTCACCCATAAACTATTTAATAACACATTAAAAGCGCAATATATATTAAGTTTTACAAAGTATGAAAACACAGACTGACGTTATTAAATAAAAGGTAAATACAACTGTGTTACAGCGCTGACAGTCATGTCTGACACATGTGACATTTACGTACCTTGGAAAGTCTTTCTATTCCCCGTTGAAATGGATCTTCTTCACACTTTCACAGCTCGGTCAACCAGACTATTCACCTCACGTTTCAGCGACGCGGACTTTCAGCCCCTGTCAATCACGTCATGGTCATTCGTCCAAAACCACCGGTTGACAGAACGAACTTCCCTGAACATACAGCCCGCCACACCTATCACAAAGCCCCGCCCACTCCTGGACGACGATGGAGACATCAGCGCAGTCTGCTTTCTTCTAGAATCAATCTTAGGCAGCTTCAAAGATCGTTTATGCGAGCTAAGATGAGTTTCCGTTTAGGAAGCAGCAATACTGGTGAACAACTATAACTCGCCTGAAATACTGTATATGCACACCAGAAAGCAACCAGAAGTTTGAAAATCGTATATCAACGTCTTACTTGTTAATATAATGTATTTCTATTCTAAAAAAATGTTTTTAGCGCATACCTAGACTGTGACAACATTTTCACTACTTAAAATGATCATTTATTGATTTATGACTTCTTCTGTGATGTTTTCGTGTAGTTTTATTTACCTTTTTTTAAATAGTTTGAGGTTAATAACGTATTGTCATATCCTATTTTTATAAGTTTATACAGTTCGCCGTGTGTCGAGAATGCATCTCTAGTTGATTTAATCTTTGTTGTCGGGTGAGAGTATGCGCAAGCGCAGTAGCTCTTCGTCAAATATAGACAGTTCATTGTTTTAGATGAAGTAATACATCCTTCTTTTTTATCCGAAAAGGGGGAACTTATTTTCACTTCACTCTAACTAACAGTTGTAATAGTTTTACCGGACAATTATTACACTGAGTTCGTTGAACCTACCTGTCAGACGCTACAGGTTGTATGGTTATGCAGGTTTTAATCAATCAAAAAGGCATTTTTAGCCTAAAGAAATTCAGATAAAACTTTAGAAGCTGTTTGAGGTGAGTGAGAAGTACCGTTGAAGTACCGCGGTAATGTAGTAAGCTTTTTCTCTTCTTTTTTCTTTCAAAACTCCCAATTGAAATCTGTGACAATTACCCAATACTACCACGAGAGGGAAGCATTGCCGCACTGATAAGTTGTCCTGAAGAAATTGTTGAGAATTGAGATTTTTACGAGATGTAATGATAAGAGAGTTGTTTATTTTTCTTTTGCTCAATTGACTCGTATTTCAACCGTGAAATAGAGGCGTAGGTTGATTTTGGATTGATTTCCTTGAAGATCTTTAGACATGAATAACAGGTAGACTTAAAGACATGCTGAAACACCTGCACTGGTTTGATTAGTCAACACTCTAAGCTTTGTCTCTCTGCATATCACGCCCAAATACCAGCTCTACAGCATGCAGGCCTGCTGCAAGTACTCATTAACATGAGGTTTGCAGACTGACCATGGGAAACAGGAGAGGGAGTGTCCCTTTAACATGTCAGTTATTTCATAGGCAAAATGCATTCATGAAGTTACAGGATTATGGATTTTAATGTAACCATGTAGATCAGGGGTATCTGTTTGGCCCTGAATGAAACTACAGCCCAAATTTAATATAAGGGGCAGTGGTGGCTTAGTGGTTAAGAACCTGGACAAGGCACACACAGACGCACACACAAATAACCACAATACATACACATTTGGGCGGGGTTCGTGTGTGGGTGGGTGAGAGGTGAGGTGCTGTCTCTTATACACATCTAGATGTGTATAAGAGACAGAAACAGGAGAGGGAGTGTCCCTTTAACATGTCAGTTATTTCATAGGCAAAATGCATTCATGAAGTTACAGGATTATGGATTTTAATGTAACCATGTAGATCAGGGGTATCTGTTTGGCCCAGAATGAAACTACAGCCCAAACTTAATATAAGGGGCAGTGGTGGCTTAGTGGTTAAGAACCTGGACTCAAGTTCAGAGGGTTCCTGGTTCGAATCCAGACAAATAAACATAATAAGAAACAAATACTGCTGATTTTTTTATATTAACATCATTAGTTTAGGTTTATAATGATTTCTAAAGGACAGTTGTGTGACAAGTCATGATGTATGGTTTAGAGACACTAGGTATAAGTAGAATACAGGAGGCAGGCTGGAGGTAGAGGAAGTTCAAGACGCTGTGATTCTCTTTAGGAGAGACAAGGATGGACAGGACTAGGTGATTAGAGTAGAAAAAGCTAGAGAAGACAGATTGAGATGGTTTGGACATGTTCAGAGGAGGGACAGTGTATACCATAGTAGAAGAATGATCCAAGAGATGGAGCTACCAGGTAGGAGACAAAGAGGAGATTGATGGATGCAGTGATGGAGGACATGGAGGTAGTTGGAGGTAGAGTAGAAGATACAGAGGACGGGGGAGATGGAAAGTGTCGATTCGATGTGGAAACCCATGAATAACCCAGTCAGTGGATTTTTAAGTTATTTTAAGACATTATTTCATAAGCATCACACACAATCACGACCAAACACAGTCACTGCACAGTGCACGTAATAAAACGCAGACTGTGACAGACTGAGTTTGTGTGAACGTCCCAAAAAAGTCACAGTAATTCCTGCTGCGGCCTAAAAAAAGCTGCATTGTGCAGACGTTAGTAAACAGGACGCTCAATGTGATTAAGTAATTTCAGATGACTGAATGTTGGAATATCACCACGGGAGATAATGCGGTCTGATGTCGGGAATGTTGCACCGGGCTCCTGGACTAGTAGGAAAAAGTACAAATAAGAAAAAAGTGACAGCGCAGCCCGGGGATTTAAGTGTATTTGACACAGTGTTTATGTGCAATAAGCCACTAATGAGATCCTGATGTATGCACTGGCTGTTTTCTCCCAGGAGTCAAGTCTGTAGCATCGTCCGTCGGGCATAGAGTAAGTACCGCGGGCCTCACCGACACATCAGACTGTCACCAGAACCAGGGAGGTTTTCTGTAAACACCTGCTCCGTTTCACCCTGGGGCCCAAGCAGGAGGCCAACAACCAGGTGCCAAGAAATCCACCGCTGTTTGGTGTGATGCCATCACCAAGGTGAACACCGCGTGGTTATGCAATTACACGTCCTCCCTTCCTCGGACCCGTCCTCCCACCTCCTCTGACAGATGTCGGGTCGGGGATTTGTGCCCCGTGAAGGAGGAAAAATGATTCAACATGGACTGGCTGGACTGGAGATGCCGGTCCTTCACAGAAAGTCAGAGCTGTTGGTATAAATTATCCTACATGATGTTTCCAATGTTCCTGCAGAGATAATCAAGTTGTCTGCGGTTTGAACACAGTGGAAAAATTCATTTTTTAAAAAAATTCAGTGGCTACTTTTTTCTCTTTTCCCTTTGGAAATATTGATCAAATATTTTAGTCTTTTTTTTGGGATTCAACTCTAAATTAACTTTCCTTCCTGCCATCTATCTATATTTTGCGAAATTTTTATTAGATATAAAGATACACAGCCCAAGGTACTGTCACTGTCAGTACATTTATTTTTTAATTTGAATTAATAAAAGTTGGTTTTTAATAGATTTTTTCAGTTTTTTAAGGGTATTTTTCTTAACTTGATCACAGATCTCATTTTTGCTTTCTTTTCATTACTTCCTTTTCTCAGTTTCCTTCATTTCCCCCTGATCCCAGTCTGTGGCCAATCATCACTGGGCTCCTCTCACCTGAAGGTAATCAGATCATCACGGCTCGGTCAGACACCTTCAGCTTCAGTCCTCAGACGATCCCTGATGTTTCAGGTAAAGTCTGTTAAACTCAATATTCTAAGGCACAGTTCATTTATTTGATCACAGAACACAGTTAAGTCTGAACCCAATGATAATGATGACTAACCAGTTTAATATGTTTCATGAAAACAAATATATTTTGCTCCAAGGTCTCGTCCTCTGCTGTGGGTTGAGTGAATCGCAGTTCACTGCTCAGGACTTGTGTCCTCACACTGTACAATCCAATGATTGGGTGGGATGGGACTGAATGGACAGGAGAAGGAATTAGGTGATTGGAGGGACAACACATACAGGAAGGTTTGGAGAAAAAGCTAAAAAAAAAGACAGATTGAGATGGTTTGGACATGTTCAGAGGAGGGACAGTGGATACATTGGTAGAAGAATGATCCTAGAGATGGAGCTACTAGGTAGGAGACAAAGAGGAGATCGATGGATGCAGTGAGGGAGGACATGGAGGTAGTTGGAGTTAGAGTAGAAGATACAGAGGACATGGTGAGGACCACTCACACTGTGCGATCATATCACTACATGTCTGACTTCTGTAGCAAGAACTGTTTTGGATAAAAGCATGTACTGTATTGTGATTTAATGACAATAAATTGTGGTTGATTTTTAGATTAGTATTAGTCTAATACAGGTGTCTCAAACTCGTGGCCCGTGGGCCATTTGCAGCCCGTGGAACGATATTTCGTGGCCCCCACCTTGATGTGAAAGAGTAAATTTGTTCTCCACATTTTATGGTAAATCCTATAGTTCTCAAAACCCTGATCCACAGTCTCCTTCTGGTTCAGTGTGGTATTACACAGAATCTATGGTAAACTGATTTTTTTAATTTTTTTTTTTTCTTTTGTATTGAACACTGAAAGCTGATGTGGCCCTTTGTTGAAATGATAGTGTGCATGGTGGCCCTCAACTTATTTGAGTTCGAGACCCCTGGTCTAATACTAACAGTTAAAACCTGTGATTTTTTTTTTTTTTTTTTTTTTTTTTTGTATTTTTTATTACTAACGTTCACCCTGATAAACATTTCTCTGGGTTAAAAACACTTTGTTGAGCTCAGAGGTTCAGATGAGGACAGTCTGACTAGGTGTTGAAAAAAAAGAAACAGTAAGAAAACAGTCATTCAATTATTCTTCTGTCTATTTGCAGCGTCTCTTGTGGGATATCAACTTCTCACAATGACGAGCAGTTGTTCCTCTCCGTGCAGTATTGCTGATTTTGTGGACGTACTTCAAATGAGGTGAGATACCGTCCAACACTATGTTATATTTTTGTCCGTCCTTATGGGTTGTAACTGAGATCCATGGCTCAGAGCTGGGACTGATGTTGGTCCATCTACAAAAACATTAGCATTTATCAAGCAAAACAAAAAAAGACTCAAAAATCTGATGAAGACGTAGTTTCACTCCTCTTTGTTTCACACTGACATATTCTTTTCCTTCATTTTATATACAATCTGATTCCTACACTAATAAATAGGCTCCTGAGCGCCCCCTAGGACTCATCTGCCACAAAAGACATAAAACAAAAGCAAAAACCATAATTATATTTTAGAACGTAATGGCAAAAACATGGCTGCGGCCGATGATTGAAGTTATCACGGCAGCTCTTCACACTGCTCCGACCAAAGGCCTCTGCATTTTTTCCTAATAGCCTGTGAAGTTGTTCAGTGAATGCATCACCCAGAAATATTCCCACCACATGCACTTTTCATTTTTTGGGTTTCTGACACTGTCAACAACGGTGTTAGTCCAGTCAGCTGACACATGTGAAGCCACGGAATTTCTCACATGAAAAGAAAATAGACGTGCACGCAAACACACACACACACACACACACACACACACACACAAAAACGGCAAATAAAAAAAAAAATCTTCTAAATTCTAACATCAGTTTTGTTGGTACGGTTTGACAACTTAAACCTGTAACTTTAAGGTTTTTTTTTAACCAATTTATTTAATTCTGAAGTTCTGAGCTGTAATGAAAAAGAACAAAAACATTATTTATTTTTATTAAATGAAAGATTTTATATATAACTGCGTTAACAAAAAATTGTCAAATTGATCTAAAAAGATATTGTAATAATTGAGTATTATATTATCAGATATCATTACACAGAAATATGCAAAAAAGGAAAAAATAGACGAAAAATGAAAAAAAAAAAAATCATAAATTTTTTTTTTTTGTCCGAGCTTGAATATTGTTTTGATAAAAAATACCTCGTCTTTAAAGTACATTTTAAACACACTTTCTACTGTTATGATAAATGGCAACGACGACTGTTGCTATTTGGGGAAAAAAAAGAAAAGATATTTTCATTAAAAAAACAAGCTTACTTCATGATTACACATAATGAGCATTTTTCAGACGTAGTGAATGAACTGCTGTGTAACTCTGGATGGAAAGTAGCAGGATTTCCAGTAGTGGCAGAAAGAAAAGTGCTTCCTAAAAAGGCTGATATCTTCTCGCTGCTGTGTTTTCACCAGTGGAGTTTCCATTACAGCAGAGCAACATGGCTGAAAAAGCCATCAGAGAAGTAAGAGGATACGTATGAGCGCTTGTTTCCACTGGTGAAAAAGGGAGGAGAGCCTCTAGTCTCAGCTCTGGCTCTGGACAAACGGAGTTTCAGCCCTGCCTTCATCTCCTGACGTGTTGATAGGTCCAGACCTCACTGTGTAGAATGGACTTCAAATACCAGAGAAAAATGAGTGTTTGAATCGGAATATAAAAGAAAATACAAATCCATTCAACAGTCTTTGGGTCAGACAGAATTATTTTATTTTGAAATAACCACCTGAAGTGGCGTTCAGGGTCTGCTTGGCCTAAACAGTTTTCTTTAGATGATCAGTGTCAGATCATGATTAAAGACAGGGGCATTAACATTCATTCATCTTCATCTGTTTCTCCATTGCTGGATCTCTGGGGCAGCAGTCTCCACGACTGACACCCAAAATATACCCTAACCCTTCCTGTGGGTGCTGAGGCCACTGGAAGAACATTCACGTTAGATTCTATTAGTGAATGTTGAGCAAATTGTTGTTCGGTATCTGGAATCTACAACAGTGGTGGGGCAGTGGTGAAGAACCCAGACTGGGGTCTGGAGGGTTTTAGGTTCAAATCCACCTACTGCACCAAGCAAGGCATCGTTTCATACTTGGGCACTGTTCACTGTAGTGGTGGGATAAATACAGTTGTCACGTTCGTTATTGGTGTGGATCGCAATTCCACAATCCTTGTCTTCCTTTCTACTTCCCGGTGAAATTGTTGCATCATGGGTCCCTCCACCATTGTGGTATGGTGGAGGGAATCGTGGGTAAATCAGTAGGATTTCCTAACCTTTGACACGATTGATCATGAGGTGATAAAAACTTTGGTAACCTGTGTACACTTCATGACCCGAGTTGCACAACTTGAGCCAAAAATCATCTCTAATTGTGCGATTATGCCAACATTTTTCAGTTGTGCAACAGAGTACGCCATCTATCTGTCTGTCTATGTGTCTAACGTTGCTCTGGCATGCTTGCTACGACTAGCGTGAAAGCTAAATCAAACAACAACATGTTTTCTGTTTGTCCTTCGTTCAACCTTTAATACCAGCTGATTGATCACAGTCTGGACAGATGGCGTGCAGTAACAGGAGACTTCATGTTTCTGTTATTTCCCCGTGAAAAGCGAGGGATTAAATTAGATTAAAAAAGTTCTCTTCTTGCGACAGCGTCTAAAGTTGTGCGAAGGAATTGCGACGCTGGGCCAACACAGCTGCAGCGGCTGTTTACATTCTTAGCGTTTAAATGTGATTCTTCTCATTGCAAAAGGGAAATACAGGATATTTTGATACCTCTTCAAGGACTTTGTTGATGCTGATGAAATTTTGTTTTTGCGAAGCTTGTTACTCCTGCTGTTTGCAAGTTGTGTTTTGTTTTGTGTGGGATTAGCACCGGGGCCGAGACTCAGACTCAGACTCAGGTTTTAATTAGAGCCAAACCATCTGCTCTCAGCTTCAATCCAGTCTGAATGGAAACAAACCAGGTTTTAACACCCAAGAATTCCATATAAATGTTTTTGAGAATTAGGTTGAATGTTTCTTCAGCCTGATTTCATGATTATCTGTTAAAACCTAAAATCAATACCATATGGAAAACACTTCTTTTCTTATTTTGTGTCCATATTGCAAAAAAATGTCAGTGTCGGGAAGCTGCAGTGCTGCAGGAGGTCAGGTAACAAACCCACATTTCTGTTTTCTGGTGTAGAGTACGTGCCCGCCTTACTGCCAGAGAGAAAGCTACGGACATTTATTTCCACTGACTGGAGGAAAATGTGCCCTAGAATAAATGACTTCTTTAATTTCAGACGACAGACCCACTTCGCTCGCAGCACAGTTGCCCTTGGCTGTGCCTGAGTGTCTTTGTTGGGCCACAGAATACTATAGGTTTCACATATTAAAGCAGCCAGTATGGAAAAGAAACGCTGAGTCAAACTCTGGATCAACCACACTTCTGGTTTCATTGGCTAAGGTTTTAGCATACATTTTCAAACTTGTATTTTGATGTTTTTGTTCAAGTCTGTCTTGATGTGGCCACAGCTGAAGCCTGTGTCTATATGGACACAAAAGCAAAGTAGATTATTTTTTTCTTTCACGAAATATTAAACATTTCCTCTAACAGACAGCAGAACCGCAAATAGTTGCTCTTCTTTCGCTTAGTCATGTTTTTTCTTTTAATTCTATCTCGCCAAAATTGTGCTAAAACATACAAAATATTTGGCTTTAAATATGTAAATTATCATGTTGGAATATTCACGAGTAATCGTTGGTAGCTTTGTTCGCCTCGACAGAATTCTATATGGCACAAGTGTCAAAACTCAGGCCCGGGGACCAAATCTGGTCCACAGTGTTACTATATTTGGCCCGCAAGATCGTATCAACTATGTACTAGAGTTGGCCCGCCAGTATTTAGGCATTTATACTAACAGGACTAGTATTAGTGATGCATGATCTTTGTTACAGCACATTTTTTTTTGTTCTAGGTCTGTAGAAAAACATAAAAACATTAAAAATGATCAACATCTGTTGAAAATATTAAGCGGTCAGAGTCATTGTTCTCACAAATCAACATTTAATCAGGGGTGGCACTTGAAGAAAGGCAAGCTAGGCAGTTGCTTAAGGCTCTGGCCACTAGGGGGCAAAAAACACTTTTTTGCTGGGTGCACTGATAGGGTGGGAGCCCCAGTGATACCTTGCTAGGCTCAAAAGACCTTAGCACGCCCCTAAATTTAATATCTGGAGATGCTGAAACTTACTTCTTTATCTGGTCTTAGAAACCCAACTTCTGCGATAGAAGAGGGATGACTTTTTTTTCCAGCCGGCGATTCAGCTTGTGTGAAAACGAATGGGATTATCTCATCTCCCGACCGGTTTGTTGATGTCAAATGACAGGACGGGATTAAGTGAACTTTCAGATAAATGTTTAGTTGGCGGTCAGTTGTCCTCTCACTAAGCTCTCGTATTTTCCCAAAGCTGTTAATGTGATTTAGACTTGTTTGCGTGCAGCTTTTAGGTTTGTCTTTCCCCCTTCAGAGATACACATCACGACCAGGGAGAAAATGTCAGGTGGAAAATGGAGATCGAGTGGAAAAAATTGGTTTGTGTGTAGAAACGGTTACATAATCCATGCAACTGGTATTTCACACCTGGGTGAGACGTCCTCCTTGTAGACTCTCTTTGAATTAGACGTCTCTCTGCAGCTCTATGTGTGTTTCCATGTGCTGCTGGGAATAACAATCTCAAACTCATCCATGCTCATCTCTAGGTAGAACCTCAAGGGTTTGTGCAGTTGTACTTCAAGCTCCTCACCCTATCTCCAAGAGAGCACCCTGCCACCCTATGGAGAAAGCTCATTTGGCGGCACTTGTATCTGGAATAGCGCTCTTTGGGTCATAACCCAAAGCTCATGACCAAAGATAAAGGAAGGAACATAGATTGACCAGTAATTTTAGAGCTTTGTCTTTTCTGCTTTGGACATCTTCTTGGAGTTGAAAGACATAGGACAGTGGGTACAGCAACCAGACAATGATGAAGATCATCAGTTGAGGAGTGCAACGTCTTTCAACTCCATGAAGTCGTCCAGTTGCCGACAACCAAACTTTTTAGACTCACTGACACACGGACTTGTGAACATAACCCTAAAATACTTAACCCTTTCCACCTGAGGCACTATCTCGCCACCATGCCCAATCTGGGACCCAGAGCCTTGGTTTAAAAATGTCTCTCTTGTTATTGGCTATGAAGACTATGATCAGTAAAGATAAGAACCCAGAACCTTTCCTGGATACCGAGGCCTCACCTCAGAAGGTGGTTCACCCTCAGACACACTGACATCCTCTGGCAAATATGTGTCAAATGTGGAACAAACTCTGGGCTTCAAGCCAACCAGAGTTTCCAGACCAACACGGCCCATCCTTTGTGTGTGTGTGTGTGTGCGTGTGCGTGTGTGTGTTTGCCACGTGGACTATTCCAAGACCCTCAACCCAAGTATTTGCACCACAGCACTACAACAGCGAGGCTTTGACTTCCACCAGTTGTTCCCCAATGGTACATTTTTTCCAGGCCTGACCATCATTTAGTGAAAACCTCTTCACTCCACGGGTTCAGTGCTGCAAGACATGGTCAAGAGAAAAACCACAAAACCCTGCGTTTATTCCAGACAAACATAAAAATCAATTGTAAATCATCAGAAAGATGTCTTTCTAATTTTATTACATGCTAAGGGGATTTAAAGGAAGGAATGCTGCTGTCAGTGGGTCACATACCTGTCATATTAATTCCTATTAAGTATTTATTGGAAACCAGGAATAAACCACCAACATTTTTACAATTTGACATTTTCTTTTTTTCTTTTCATTTTTTTCTTTCTCTTCACTTAGTTATTGGTTGGACACTTTCAACAGGGGACAGATGTGGACTGGATGTATGTAAGGGCTTTGTTTAATTATAATAGTTACATCACTGTGCCTGGAAATTTTGTTGGAAAGATTTCCATTTTGGTCAAATTAGTAATCTCAATCCATCCCTTTGGTTTATTTGCTGTGGCCAAGTGGTTAAGGAAGTGAACTTGGGTCTGCAAGGCTCCAGGTTCGAATCCACCAGCTGCCAGGTTGCCACTAAGGCGCTCGAACCACAGCACCACCCTGACCCACATAACTGTGGGCTCACCAACCACCGGAGAACTCACAGTGTGGTGCAGTGTAATCTGGGGTTAATTTGCTGTTTGGATATAATGGTGAAGGAAGTCCACTTTGGATAAGAGGATGGACGTGAATGAATGAATAATCAAACTTTTAAATAAATCTACCAGAGGGGGCGCTGTTCTCCAAGAGGTTTTGGCTCTTTTCGAACACACCAATTGAGAAAAACTACTACTGTACAGTAAAATCTACATTTTGGCCATGTCTCCATTTGTGTAAACTGATTTTTGATAATGTTAGTAAAGAAGACTCTTCAAATACAGAGTTGTCGGAATGGTATAAAAGTCATTTATTTATAAGACAAAAAAAAAACTTACGCATATCTGTAAAAAAAATCTATCTCTAATGACCAAAGTATATATAAAATGTACATTTTGTGCATTGCAAACTTTTAAAGAGGAGAAAAAAAAAAAGAAACACAACAGAACCTTGATCCACACAGACAAAAACCCTTCATCATCTCTTCCCAGACATTTCCGACTTAAAAAAAACAAACATTTAAATTGTTATCATTCGATCGGATGGAACACAATTGACATATTTTATAATACTCTAAGGAAGAGTTCCTGCAGTCGGTTCTAGTGATGGACCATTTATGAGCTCGACGAAGACAAGACCAAAGACGTGGAAAAAATGTTCCACGTGTAATGATAAATCACTCAGCGAAGACAATGAGGCCCTGTCTGGGAAACCACAAAACTACACACGTACACACAGTGGCTTCACTTTAACATACACATCCAACTCAAAAAAAGTTTTTTTCAACAAAAACTACGAGTAAAAAAGCAAATTCATCTTTCTACACTCCCAGACGGCAGCTAAGAAGCGACGCGTGCAGCATTTACATTTTCATTTACACAAGGCAACGTCCAAACCCCGAGAAGAGCGCATCCCCTCTTCTCTTTTCTCCCACGTTTTAAAAGCTATACTAAAATCTCAATGATTGTGATGGTGTTTTGTCAGTGTAAACAAATAAATAAATATTTACAAGCATAAAATGATTCAGGCAAACGAAACAAGCAGGGCATAAATAATTTACAAAAAAAAAAGAAATCATACAGACCTACTATAAACATCTTAGACATTTACTAAAATGGCTTCTGCTGGACAAAAGGAAACAAAACATGAAAAAAAAACCAAACATCTAGGAGATATAAAAAGTAAACAGCCAAGTCTTACTCCATAATCATGTAGACATATGCAAGAGTTATAACTAGATAATATTTTTTTAAACGTCTCCACTCCCACTCGTCTTTTGCAGCGTGGTAACGAGGACAAGTCGTCAGGAGAAGTGGAACCGACCGTCACCTCTGATCCACCGGATGAAGAAAAGTCACGACAGGTAAATGTGGAAAAGGTTTTTACCTAAGCTCCTCCTCCTGCTCTCGAAGACTCAGCTCAATTATCTGCAGGGAGAGAGATACGACAGTTCTCATTAGCGCCACCCTCTGGTCATCACTTGAACTCTGCGTCAGATTTACACAGTCAGTAGTGTTGAGGTGCAGCATCATGGTGTGCAGTGAGCCCAGAGAGTCTGATGTGACATCACTAGTGTCTGTGTTGTCAGTTCATTCACCAGAAGCATAGACTGTACATTAAGAAATGGGTGGAGCTTGGTGGTTTTAGAGAAAGGTTAGGGAGGGACACCTGGAGGGACACTTTGATACTGGGATGGATGTGGTTTCTGAAATGACTCTAAATCAGGGCAAACTAAGGCTCAAGGGCCAGATGTGGCCCGTTCGTCTTTTTAATCTGGTTCATCCCAGTTGCCTGCCTACAATGCTCTGTGTAGTTTTTTGTTTTACTCTGGTAGGTTGACATATCATTGAAGACACACTATGTTCTTGCAATTTTTGGATTATTTTTGTCTTGTTCACCAATAACATTGTTTCCCTGGAGCCATTTACCTGCAGGGTGACAGTAAAACAATTTGGATCTGTGCAGACTGACTTAATCTCTAATCAGTGGGCCCCCTGCTGGTGGAAGATGCAGCAAGGCTGATGAAGAGACATCATTTGTAAAATATTTTTTATTTTACTAAAAGCGAGCAAAGTTTTGTAATCATCTGAGGGTGAATCACCCATATCAACAAAAGAACTGACCAATAGAATGGCTAGGATTCCATCATCAATGACTGCAACTATATTTGATTAGGAAATATTTTCTCAGTGAAGACAACTATAAACTCAAAATGACGCAGAGTCATTGATACAAGATTCTGACTTTTTACACCGGTCTGGTAGGAGAAAATTATAGGCTGTGTGCACTTGAGAAATACTTGTTGTGCCCATGCACAGTTAATTCGGGTAGGAAGATTTTATAGATTCAGAAAATCGGAAATTTTATTTTATTGAGGGGTATTTATCTGCCACAAGATCTGATAAACCTATTTCTTCAGGTTCCATTTATACATGACACACACTCCCATGGCCCCGCTCATCCAATCACGAAGCTCAGTCCATTTCTTACTGCATGTACAGCTGTAAAGACCTTTCACCGAGGCATTTTACAACATATATACATACATACATACATACATACGAAGCCAACAAGCAGAACCGCAGCGTGATTTTTCAAATTTTGCTGTAGCCACAACACAGAAACAACACAACATGTCATTACCTCGTGAACACGGTTGGCAACTCCGGCTTGTCTAAGATTTGAGAAAGATGATTAACATTTAAACACAGTCCAGGGAACATGACTTTGTCCTTTAAATGAAAACTGGCAGATTTTAATCTCCTTTGCCCAAAAATGTGACTCAGTCGTTAGGATAACTTAATATAAGGATAAGATTTCACTTTCTGGAATTCGGACTTTTGCTAACTAACCTCTGACTCAGAGGTTTTCAACAGCGCACCCCCCAACATTTAATAAGAACTTGAGATGTTGCGGGAAAACTAAGTTAGGCTCGAACTCTGTATGCTATAATGTCTGTATTTGAAGTATTTTTAGCGTTTAACCGTCCAATCCTGACCTTTTAAAATATTTTATGTGCTCCGCGTCTTTAACTTTATGATGCACTATAACGATTGAACCACTGCAGCGTTAGGCAACTGGCTTTCCCTCTCTTTGTCTTTTTTGTTGTGCTATTGAAATAGTAGTTGAAAACAAACCTCTAAGAATATATGAGGTTCAGTATTCTGAGGTATAGAAGTTGCTAACATATCCTAAAATGTTTGAAACCCATGTGGGTTAATATTTTAATCTTAGTCCTGGTGTTTTACACTGAAAAACTTGTCAATATTCTCTGCCAGTGCTTAGAACTCAGTTTGCTATTAATTATCTTTGGAGCAACAATAAGCCATCGGGTTCTAATGAAGCTAAATATTCATGAATGTCACATCTGCATTTTGAATGTATTAACTGTAACATCTGGCAGCTGAAAGTGGAGCTTTAATATCCAACTAAACCACTGTAGTTATTGTTGGATGTTCCCGCACTGCTGCAGACAAATCATTAACAGAAAGCAGTTTGTTGATGAATTCTGAGTCTGTATAATTGACTTCAGCCCTGTTTTCCTCAAGAACTTTCAGGAATCACGGCCGTCAACGTCGAGGACTAACACGGCATCAGGCATTTTTCCGTTTTTTAGAGTTCCAGTGGTCAGTAATTGGGACAGTGGAGGTACTTCTCCTTCAAATGTAGGCCAGTTGACCTGATTTTTCAACATCTACTGTCTTAGTCAGAACAGTGTCATGAGGTTGTGTTTATTCCCAATCAATCTCATGCAGCGTGTAAACAACAAAAAGTGTTTTTGCACTAACCTCTGCATTCATACTTGAGGTCGGAGAAGAACACCAACTCTTGAGAGAAGACAAACAAGCCTAACCTTCCTCCGGCGAATGTTTTGTCATAAACTGGTCCTGAGTCAGCCATGATCTGTTTACCCTCATAGACCACAACTCTGAAAAACAGCAGGAAAACAAGCAGTCAAGTGGTGAGATTGCATTGCTCCCAAATGTCCAACATGTTCTGTTGATGGTAATATCGGTATGTCAGTGGTTTACGGTTGACCATGCAAACTTCTAAACATATGGTCGCCGATCGTCTGTGATTTTTAACAAAATACCAAATCACAAAGTAACAGAGATAAATATTATATCCTACCTTATAAACCCAGTCTTTGGTCTGTGGATCAGATGCCACCTGTAGGCGGTGTAGTCCTTCCAGCCAATGTTTTTGGGGTCATGCCAAAGAGTACGGACCTACGTGAAATCCTAAATGTTAGCTAACATAAGGGTGATACTGCTTTAATCCAAGACTGATTGGCCTCCCACCTGTCCAGGAGTGTCTCCCGTATGCCAAAGGGCATTCCTGAGGTTTTCACCAGTGCCAGTGCTGGAGTTTACGACTTTGAGCGAAACTCCAGAAATGCCAAAAGCCTTGGACGGTTTGTCCTCCCAGTACGTCTGAGTGATCTGCTTCCACATCACGACATAAAAACGCCCACTGGACTGGTAGCCAAACACAAAGCCGGCATAGTCATCATCCCGGTCTGTGTTTACGTACATGGTTCCACTGAAGTCCACTGCGTTGAACTCATCAAACCCTGCAATGTATGAAGTCCATTCACTTATTTTGATTCATTTTTTTATGTAATTTCTCAAAACGACATGTGTTGGACTCACCTACGGCAATGCCAGGGTCGGAGTTGGCAGTCTGGACCAGTTCTTTGCCCTGGTGCCTGACCACCCAATTGGGATCAATTTGGGTTGTTCCCTTAGGATCCAGATGGACCATCTGGAATTTCCTGAAGTCTGTTGCACTGATGGCACTGTTCTCCGGACACACATCGAGTATGTCTGGGATGTTGTCGTTGTCAAAGTCATCTTTGCAGATATCGCCTCGTCCATCACCTACAAAATATCCGATAGTATGCATGAGTATGGTAACAACTCATACTGTAAAACTCAAAAGTGCATCTCAGAATATCTTTAAAAAAGTCCCATCTACAGGCCTTGAGTTACAGCAGAACAGACACCAGTGGCTGACATCCACCTCTGGGTGGAGGATGCTGGCTTATTTATTATCGTCATTGCAAACCTGTTAAATATTTTCTAAAACAGATGCTCCCTGACACATTGTGTCAAGGAGTGATAGCATTTCTAGGTACAGCTGTGTAAACCCAGGCAGCCTCGATCTGACACAGCAGATTATTAATCATCTGCCAAATGTAAAGGGACACAAAGACTTCTCATCTTGGAGAGCGGCCTCCTGGTCGGCTCAGAGCAGCCATACGGAATGAGATCAGCTATGATGTCAGCACAGTTACTGGCTCTTTCCACGGCCAACGCTATTTCACATCTGCAGCAGTAAAGCTCATTCCTAGCAACACGAGTGCGTAACAAAGTGTCAAGAGACAAAAAGTCATTGGCTTTTATAGGAACTATAAATGCAGCAATTGTCAGTTTTGCGCTTTCGCTGCTGAGCTGTGTTTAACGTCAAAATAGAACTTGAAACTCGAAAGATTTCGAATGTTCCATCACCGTCAGAGTCCAGCTGGTCCGGGTTGGGCGTGAGTCTGCAGTTGTCCCTGTCGTCCGGTATTCCATCGTTATCGTCGTCGTAGTCGCATGCGTCTCCTTTTCCGTCCTTGTCGTGGTCGGCCTGGTTGGAGTTGGCCACGTAAGGACAGTTGTCCAGGTTGTTCTGATGACCGTCTTCGTCAATGTCCTGGTTGTTGTCGCATTGATCTCCAACCAGGTCGTTGTCAACATCGTTCTGCGGAGGGAGGTATACGTTGACAAAACTTCCCTCTGAATAGTCTCTCAACCTGGAGAGTACTGTCTGGTGCAGTACCTGGTCAGGGTTGTGCAGCAGTGGACAGTTGTCACACTGATCACCAACTCCGTCCATGTCTGTGTCCTTCTGGTCAGTGTTGTATACATAGGGGCAGTTGTCGTTTTCATTCATGATATCTGGAAGATACATAGAAAAAGTCTATCTAGCCTGGATACAATCAAGGGACTTTCCTTTTATCTTGATCTTTTTCTTGTTTTTTTTACCGTCTCCGTCGATGTCTACTGCACAGGCATCTCCTTCTCCATTGTGGTCAGTGTCAATCTGAGCAGGGTTGTGTTCATAGGGACAGTTGTCACATCTGTCGCCGACTTCATCCTTGTCAAAGTCAAACTGGCGGGGGTTGTAAAGTAGGGCGCAGTTGTCCTGGGGTGGAGAAGCAAGTATTAGCACAAGATTTTGAATTAATTGAATGAATTGGGTTCAGATTAAATGCATGTTGAATGACATGTATACTGTATAACCAACAATAACAAGCCTAAAATACCTTTTCATGGCATTCATATTGTTCAGTGTCCAAAGTTTGTTACTTTGAGAGCAAATGGACAAAGTAGGTTTCTTGAAGGTTTCTTGAACAGTTTTCAAGAAACCTCCTTATAAAGATTATCAATTTCTCTTGATAATCCTAAATAAATATAAATGTCCCTGAAAAAGGTCATAATGTCAATAAATGTCTATTTAAGAAAACCAGTAACAGTTACGTGGTCTTCAATCATTTTAAGTAAGAGGGAAAGGAAGCAAACTTCTTGTCATTCTGATCGACAGCACTCAACGAAATGTGACCTCTGCATCTAACCCGTCACCAAAGTGGACAGTGGGCAGCTTTGAGTGCCCAGGGAGCAGTGAGCGGGGACGGGTAAATGGTAACTTAGCAGTTGGGGGATTCAAACCTAAACCCTTGAGGACCCAAGTCTACTTTTTTAACCACTAGGGCACCACTGCTCCGCATCATCATTCCTGTGTTAGATACCAGCGTACCCTCTCATCTAGAATTCCATCGTTGTCGTCATCCTTGTCACAGGCGTCTCCTTGACCATCTCTGTCAAAGTCTTCTTGACCCGAGTTGGGTAGACTTGGACAGTTGTCCTGAAATAACCCAGTCAAATCAGAATTTGTCAATTATCACATTGATACATATATCCATTCACTGTTGGACAGACGTTAGGACACACCTTCTTGCAGTGATACGTTGCATTGGCGCCACAGACGAGGTTGTTGTTGGGCCAACCGTCCAGGTCGGAGTCTTCTCCACAGATGAACCCGTCTCCAGCATAACCCGTCCGGCATTCGCACTTGTACATCGGGTCATTGAAGTGGCTTATGTAGATGCATTCAGCATATTTGTGACAGTTGTGGGTCTTGTCCCTGCATGGGTTCTCTGGCTCGCACACCTGGAACCAATCACAGGAGTTACTGTATTTCGGTTTCCACAAAATCTGAAAACGTATGGCTTGTCATCAGCCTTTTCAGATTTTCCGTTTCCTTCATGCCCTCTCATGACATCTTTATATTTAAAATGTTGCTATATTTTACTACTTTTTATTACATCTACCATTTTGAAAAGGTCACGGCCACAGTTAGAATGTGGAGTTTTGATCCAAACTACTGGGAAAAACCTCTGGACACCAGGATTTTACGAGATCCCACATGTATCCTGCAACGACCCACTGTTGCCCTTTATTGAAGCACGAGGTATTCACAGCTGCCACTCATTACCACGGGATGAAGAATGACTCCAGTTTGGATGCCACTCCATGAGCTCATAGAGCAGAAGGCAACAGAAGGAGCAAGGCAGGATCTCTGATCAAACTTTAGACAGGATCCCTAAATGCCAAAAATGAGACAATTCCTTTTTTCCTCTAAAAAAAATAATCAATTAGTACAACAGCAGCATCAAGTTAAAATCAAGATGCTGCAGAAGCCAAAAAATGACAGAATTCTCCACAAGAGACGTTAATCACAAGCCGTTCAGGGCAGTACGGCCAATTTTTAGTTTTCAAGGAATTAATCTCTGATTTAAAAAAGATAAAAAAATCTTATATTCAAGCCATATTAACCAATTAATGACTGAAATTCTGGTACGGACAGGTTTAAGTGGGAGAAGATCTGTGAAATACATTTGCTTTTAAGCATTGCCCAAATCTTTTTCTTTCTACTTCCTAATACTGCCTTGCGCTTACATGTGGTCAGCCCCCTCCCCAGCTTTGTGCGCTGCAAAAATGAGGCTTATAAATCACCTGGGCTGCTACTTCCATCATTCATAAATTTGGATCTGTCTCACAAAAATCCACTCAACTGTCTTCTAACATCTGCCTGGAGGTAAAAGCCAACATTTTATCTTTTTCTTTACAACATTTGCTTCTCACATGCTCAAACAGTAACGCTGTTTGAATGGCATCCAAACAACAATCTATCAGTGACTGAGAGTTCTTTGGACTCACCTGCTTGTTCTTCTTGGCAGCTTCTACGCCCATACCAAAGGGCTGGGTGCCTTTGTAGCGAGTGGGACAAGGGAGGCAGTGGAAACCCGGGTCGGTGTTGACACACCGCTGGGTTCCAGTCACTTTGTAGCAAACGTCAGATACCATATCACACTGAAGGGAGAAAATGAAGACCATCAGCACATAATTATATCAACGGTCCGACTACGAGCAGGAGAAGTCCTCAGTTTTACCTCATTGATGTCTTCACAGAAGGTTCCGTTTCCACGAAAACCAGCGGGACACGGGCCGCAGCCCCAGGATCCATCTGGAGAACTGTTGCACTCCACTCCACCAAAGCAGGGATTAGACAGACAGCCATCTGCGAAAGATTTAGATGACAAAAGTGTAAACAAACATGGGAAATACGATTTCAACCAAACAGAACCACTCTTCGGAGCGTCTTCATGTGATTCCACTTCAGTTGGTGAAGTTTTCTCCTCAAATTACTGCTTCAAATTGGAGCAGCTGAGACATTAACCATTTTCCGACATGAATTCTGGAGACGGTCCAGGCATCTTCAAATGTTTACCATCTCCTTATGACAGACATATTTGGGGGAATGTCTGGGTGATTTGACTTCAGTAAATACATGGCAGCAACAGACCAACTGGATAAACAAAGCAAAGTAGTGACACCTGTGGACTGTTATAAGTGTGTACAGCAAATTTGTTGCAAATGAACACAGGCAGCCAGGAATTATATAACTGAATTTACTTTGTCAGTCTGTCAGTTGTGAACAAATATATATATATATATATATATATATATCAGTGGTGGGCCTTCTCTGGTGGCCTAAACGCACTGAGAAACACATTTCACATCATCACATTTATTCACAAATATTTAAAAATAAAATTGTATTCTTATTTATTTCTTATCAATATAAAAAGAGTTTTTACATTTAAAAAGATGGATAAAAACTTTTATCCAAATATATTTCAGCTAGCTAGTTTTGTCAGGTTCGATGAAACCTGTCACAGCCTTCAGAATCAAAAGTGAAGGCTGTAAGTCTATGGACACAGGTTGTAAATCAATGGACACAGCCTGTTAAGTTAACAGCGCTCATCTTGCAAGATTGCAACGTCTGGGCCTTCTAGCTGGCCCAAAGTAGAAGGCAACAAGTATGTGATTAGCCTATATTAAGGGTGATGTATACATGTGGATTCTCAAGTCCTGGTGTCATACTGATGTTATTATGAGGTGTACTAATTTGACGTCACAAAACTATGATGTCACTGAAGGCCTACGGTTGAAATGCACGGCCCGCCACATATTACAATATGCAGGAACAAAAACCACCATTAAATTCAGCTCACCGATTGGACAGTCTCTCTTGTTACAGCTGTTACTGTCCTCAGATTCTCCGCTGCACTGTTTGCCACCATGCTGAGGATGAGGGCTGTTGCACTCTCTTGTCCGACTTTTAATTCCACCACCACATGTTGCCGAGCAGGTAGCCCATGGAGACCAGGGACCCCAACCGCCATCAACTAAAACAATCCAAGAGATAGAGTTGTGGGGCAGCGTTGACATGCGGAACGTTTCATACCATACATTTTGTCTAAATAAAAGCGTGTCAAGATTCAAGGTCTGAAGTGAGTGAAAAACAGCTGGAGTAAGTAAAAAACCTGGAAATTGATAGTACAAGAGAAAACATACTGATCTGATTTGGGTCAACCTTTCCTGAGAGATAGGCAGAAGGCCAAAACACATGAGGAGTGATGCCTCGGGGGAGTCATGAGGCATGGGGAAGTCTGCTTTGGTTTCCACATGAATTCCAGCCTCTGTAATAGAGATGCTGCCGTACACTGTTCACCCGGCAGACTGGTATACTCACTGGGACATGGACTGGCTGTGCAGCGCTGAGTCTCTCTGCCATTTCCTTCACAGTCTTTACCCCCAAGCTGTGGCATCGGGGCATTGCAGTGCCGTATTCTGGTGATCTGCCCTTCTCCACAGGTCACCGAACAGGATGACCATGGTGACCACAAACTCCACCCTCCGTCTTGACGCACTGTGAAAATCCACAGAATAACACATGTCACTTGAAGTTCTTCCAGAGTGAACTTTATGTGATGATGATGATGATGCAAATGTATGCATCTGTTTATCTAACCCAAACCTGGGCAAAGTAAGGCCCGGGGGCCGGATGTGCGTTTTAATCCAGCCCACCAGACTTGTCTAAATAAAACTTTTAATATATATTATTGCATCTTGCCTTTATTCAATAATTTATACATTATTTATCTTAGTTCACAGAAATACTCAACTTTTTTTATCCTGACCCGGCCCGTGACTCAGATTTTAATACCACCTGTGGCCCACGAGTCAAAATAGTTGCCCAAGCCTGGTCTAGCCATTCATCCATCCATTCGAGAGTGAAACGCTTACCACGACTGTCACATTTGCCCAGGCTGCACTTGCGAGTCTGGATAGAAGGTCCAGTGCAGGGGTTACTGGTTGCATCGCAAGACCGGCCTCTCTGTTGAGTTCCAATCCCGCATGTGACTGTGCACTCCGTCCACTCAGACCAGGGTGACCAGCCATCGTCACTGTATTGAGCTAGAAACAAGTAAAAACACACTTGTCTCACATGGATTGAACTGAAATATCCACAGCTGCCGATCTTATTCGGCAATTTGGACAATGACTGTGGTTTGCTCACCAAAAAAAAGATCACTGACTGCAACAATCTTCAGTACTAAAATTTTATGTGCTTGGGATATTGGTTTTATGGCTGTAATTTGGAGCATGCTTTCATAAAAACACGGGAGTGTTTACAATTAAAACAGTTTACACGACTTACGCATGCAAACAGGGCAGCATTCTCCGTCCACGAATGTAGGGCTGGCACATGCCACTGGGGGGCATGTGATTTGGTGACAGACAATCTTGGACTCCTGTCATTGGTGGACATTAGAGATGTATGTAAAGCCACAGTAATCCATGGGGCATCCGTACACATTCCTGTATGACTTGGCACTACCTGGCATGTACATTTGGTGCAGCTGTCTACAACCCAGTCCTCCTTATCATCAAACAGCCGGCCGTCCTGCCAACACATGTTTTTCTCCTTCGAGTTCCTCATTTTCCCCAGGGCCTCCTTCATAACCGTGTTCTCCTCTGTCTGAACATACAACAATGATTTGCAGCAGGAAATTAGATTAGTAGGCATTGGAAGGAAGTAAGATGCATTTAGTGAAGTTGGGTTTTGAGGTGAAGTGTAGGGTCAGGACAACATTGGCCTGTGCCAGTAAATACAAAGCTGGGGGTCTTTGAGGCTATCCATCAGGCTTCAAAAGTGACGGAATCGCACTGCAACCCTTATAATGTTGGATGTGCAGCCCAGGGACACAATGGCATGTAGACATGTCGGCAGTATCCAAACAAATAAACTGTATTTTAGCCTAAACTCACGGGGGCAGCAGTCTTTATGCCATTATACCATCCCAGCTCCTAAAGAACCTTCATGCAGTTGGTGAGCCCACTGGACGGCACCAACCATCCTAACTGGCATTCAGTCTTGCCCAGGAGGTGATCCGAAAGCATTGGCCCTACAACTTTATTTTGGTGAAAAATCAAATACGACCTTCACATCTGTTAAATGGGCTTCAAGAAACTTACGTCTGGTTCCATGTATTTTATATGATCTATATTTTTTAAGATTTAGTTATGACCTGGCCTCTTCATGTTATTGTAAATCAATTGGTAAGAGGGAAAATGCAGGTGGATCAGAGTAGACAAAAGAAGGCTGAATTTATGACCTAATGGGAAATACTGTATGTCTGTATTTCTTGGACAGGTAGTGAAGACAGTAGACACCAGAAGAAATCGCAATACATCAGAAACCCAAAATGAGCATCTGCCTGACAGAGACTGTAGAAAACCAGAACTGAGTAAACGAGCTGATGGAACAGGGTACAGAAAGATCAACCCTTTGAGATATCAAGATGTCTCTCAAGTGTGCTTGAGTGTGCTAAGGGCTTCCTTGCTTCCTTGCCGTGTTTCCCCTGTAACCCCCTTGTGGCACTAGTCCAACTGGACATTTTTCTTGAATTTTACTCGCACACAACGTAACCTCCAACCCAGTTGGAGATCACGAGAGTTTTGGCTGGACATTTGGGAAAGTTCATTTGATAAAGTCCTGCCAAAACTGTGTTTGAGTGTTTGAGTATGTGTGGGTTCTCGTCTTAAAAAAAAAAGGGGAGGCTGCATGTGTGCGGAATTCTAAGACACCACTCGGTCTTGAAGAGCCTCAGGGACCCTTCTCATCCCAGCCTATTTTTTTTTCCCAAGGTTCATGCCCAGACTCTTATTGCCGGGAGCCTCCCAGAGGAAACACATGGGCTGTTTAAACACAACCAGACATTAGACTGGACCCTGTCCCTGCCAGGGGAACACTTCCTATATCCACATGTAACATGTCATAAAATCTGTCTGACTCACTCTGCCACAGATAGCAAAACTCAAATGGGTTCAGCCCTAGCTGAACCACTCTGCAAACACCGCTGTGGCCACTTGATAATTTTCTTCCAAAGTAATGTATGTAGGTTACTTATTGACCGGAGAAACCTCAACCTGCAGGCCGCCTCAGCTAGCAGTAGTATAGGTTGATATTTTCCTAGCTTTCTTGAAACGTTCCATGTCTTCCGTCATGGGAGGACGGAGTGCGGTGATTTTATTTTAATCACAAAACGCTCCGTGCAAAATGATTAAGCAGGCAGTAGCTTCTCTAAAACAAACACCGGTCCAGATTTGTATTTGTTTACACAAGCAAGGACAGAAGGGAGCGAGTTTGCCACGCCTAGCACTTACCACTTTCTGTAAGCCGTCCATGAGGTTACTGACAACAACACGAAGGCCCTTGAGCTCCTGGAACATGGTGCTGAGTTCCTCACAGGAGCGTTCACACATGTCCGTGCCCAACTCATCCGTCTTCTGGCCGATGATGTTTGTCGTGATGGAAGGGCTCACATCTACGATTTCTGTGCTCTCACTCACAAGATTAGCATCATCTGTTGGGGCAAAAGAATAAAGAAAGAAGGGAAAAAAAACACAGAGATCAACACAGACCAGTGATGGAAAACATATTTGATAGATACGACGATTAAAACTCCGAGGAGGGAACAGATCGTTTTCCTGTTTGTGTAGTCGGCAAGGAATAAGGGTTTTTTTTTTGTATTTTCCTGAAAGCAGATGTAGAAATTCAGCAGTGTTTGAGGTAAAAAAAAATGTAACTCTTTGAAACGGGTGACTGTAAATCTTGCTGATGGCGGCAAGAGCTGGCGTGGGAAGAATGAACAGGATTAACAAGAAAAATGTGAGTGTTAAACGTTGGACACTTTTAATACAACCTAACATAGTGGACTGTCCACACAGATTAGCAGGGAGCTGGTGACGCTCGTAAGAACCACATACCAGATTATGCTCACCTGTGCTGGATTGTGAACTTTAACCGCTCAGGGTTCAGGTTGTTACCTTGGCCTGAGGTTATGAAGAAACTTGCATCTTAGAGTAAATAGTTTTGACCGTATGTGTTTGTTTATGCAGTAGTGGCCTAGTGGTTAAGGTGCTGGACTGGGGTCTGCAGGGTCCCAAGTTCAAATACACCAATTGCCAGGTTAAGACTGAGGTCCACTGTGCATGGCACTGTCCCCAATGATCACTTTGGTGATGGGTTGAATGCAGAGGTCAAGAGGACAAGGAGTTTGCTTTTTTCCCTTGTTTTAATCAACTTTTCCAACATTGAATGAACTCTTACTTTCATCGTTGAAGAATTGAACCCCCTGCTGTTCTCGTTGTCTTGGTGTAGAACCTAGAGCTTTGGCTTGCAGCCCTTCTGGAATTTTTTTTGGTTCTTGATAGTTTTTATCTGTTAGCAATCAGCCAGATCTCAAAACATCTTTGAGCGCCTAAGGAGCAGTGGTTGTGGACGGTGCCATGCTCAGTGCACCTCAGTGGCAACCTGGCCAGTTGTTGGATTCGAACCTAGAACCCAAGTTCCTAAACAACTAGGCCAACACTGCCCCAATAGGACACTCGTGGTGTAGTGACAGGGCAAGGATGCTAATGATTTTATAAAAATACATTTATTGTTTTTCTATTTTGTTGCTGGTTTTGTTTTAGTTGTTTTAGCTTGATACAATAGGCCATTTTTTTGTCGTTGTGATTCACACGAAATTTGGTCTCTGCATTTAACCCATCGTCAAAGGGAGCAGTGGGCAACTGTGTAGGGACGATACCATTCTCAGGGCACTTCAGCAGTAACTTGGCGGTGGGGGATTTGAACTGGGGACCTTGCAGAATCAAGTCCGGTTGCTTGACCACTAGGCCACTGCCCTGATATTTTCTAGCTGCCAACAATAAAACTTTTCTTCATGGGGTGAAAAGAGATCAGATGTTTTTTGTATTTCTGTCCTGTCTTCTGTCTGAGGATCAAACTAGATGTGTCAACTGTTAAGGAGACAGTTTTTAAAGACATTGTGGTCGCACAAATAATGCTGTCCTTCAGCAAGTCAATAATTGGATGGAACAGCTCACCACTGCTCCCATATGTTAACAAATCATTTGACCTATTTCAGATTAAGAGCATGGTGATAATAAGAATTAAATCAATATCATTCATTCATTCATTATCCACTGGCAGGTCCCAGGGGTCTCCAAAAAAATGTGTCTTTGATATGTGGAAGTTATTTGGGTTGGGACAATACTATGTTCAGAGCACCTGGTGGATTCATCCCTGAATGACTGAGTTGAAGAACTTTTTGTATGGTATGTTTTTAAGAGAACCCCTGTTGGCCATTGCAGGTACTGCAATATACACCAAATAACTTGAGGAAAGTGGTACTGCAGCCCCAAATGTATTTTGGGCAACTGATTGTCAGACAAGCTTTTTAAGACAGTCCCTGTTGGCCACTACAGGTACTGCAATATACACCAAATAACTTGAGAAAACTTGAGTATTTATAAAGAGACTTAGGCTGATTTGTAGGAGTTTATGTACACTAGTTTTTGGAGACATGCTGGACATCAGCGGCACTGCAGCCCCAAATGTATTTTGGGGTACTGTTTGTCAGGCAAGTTTTTTTAAGACAGTCCCTGTTGGCCACTGCAGGTACTGCAATACACACCAAATAACTTGAGAAAACTTGAGTATTAATTAAGAGACGTAGGCTGTTTTGTAGGAGTTTATATTTGTTATCTTTTGGAGATATGCTGGACATCAGTGGTACTGCAGCCCCCAAAGTATTAAAGGACTATGTGAATTTTACTACTACGTGAACAAATCAATTAGCATCACAAACTAAAGGCAGTCTTCAACTCCCCCTACAACATATTAACCTAATTAGACCTGTGTAAATTTGCAACCATGAAATCAAACACGCTGGAATGTTGTGACATTCAGCCATATTGCATGTCACACACACAGCTGGATAGTGCTGTGTAAATGGAGGTGATTAATACCAGAGCTGGGACGCAGCGATGCCCTACTGCAGCACTGCGGTCGCTGTTGTCTTTCCCTCCCAGGCTGCTGGATTCACTCAGGTCTCAGGAGAACTTCAGACTGAGTGCGTGTGTGAACGCGTGTTGGCTCGTCTGTGAAAGCATTTACACATTCTTGTCTCCCTCATGGACACGCTCGGTTTTCTCATATAAGATGAAGAGAGGAATTTGACAGAGCACAAAGCCTGACGTGTCTCTAATGCTGCTCATTAATGTCTATCACGACAGGTTTTCAAACCTTGGCTTGTGGAGGTTTGTGGGCAACACTGGAACCTGATGGTTTATGTGCAGGACTAAAATCCCTACCACTGCAGAACCAGCTAGTCCACAAATTCAACTTTTTGACTTTTTGCCTGGAAAAAAAAGAAATAATTTACCACCACTCTTACAAGTCAGATTCTTACAAACCACCCATTGCATCTACTTTGTCTCCTGATGTCTTTGAATGATGTATATCCATCTTTGCTCAACTATCTGTAGTTCTGTAGCTGCCGTTGCTCTTTGCGTGATCTCTGCGGAGGACCACGACTTAGAGAGGGAAAAGCTCGGGCTCAGGAAAGCAATCTGATCGGCCAATTTATGACTTCAGTGCGTGTGAGAGCTCAGCGGAGACTTCACTTTCTCTATTCTCGTTCTTTCCCAGGGATTTGACACCAAGTCTACTGCCAGTGGAAATAAATGCAAGCATGTGCATCTTTACTTCACCCGGCACATGAGTCTACCTCTGCATGGTATTATTATCCCCTAAAAATCAGTTCTCTGAAATCAGTTCTCTAGAACAGGCATGGGAAAACTAAAGTGCGGGGACCAGATGTGGCCCATTCTGTCTTCTTATCCGGCCCACCACATATGTCCAAATCATTGATTGGTTTGCATTGTGGTTATTCCTTTGCTTTCTCGCTGCAATGCCCACATTTCGTCTACAGGTAGTATGGAAAATTGTAAAAGAATCTGGGAATTTCAACCCTTTTTATGACTTTTACATATAATTTATCTCAAATAAACATCGACGGTCCATCTATCTGCTCCTACCCTGGAGCTCTTGTCCAATTTTAGGACAAATTATGGCCAGCGAGTCAAAACATTTGTCCAAAGCTGCTCTCAAAGTGTTATTTATTGAAAAAATATACCATTTTGAACAAAGAGAATCAGGCTTACTTTCCATGGTGATCTCACAGTCCCTGCTCTGGAGGACTTCTTCCACCGGGGTGTCAAAGATAAAGCGCACATTCTGCAGAAGACCCTGTGAGATGGAAAAGATATCAGGGATATTATTGTGTTTTAGTGACTCTGATTCTCTGTAGATATAAAGAAAACCAGTCTGTTTTTTTTGTTGCTCACTCTTGTTTTTAAACGAGAACCAGACATGGGACTGAGAAGCTCATTTGTTCTCAGGCCCAGTAATTCACTCATGACCCTATGACACACATTCACACTCAGGTTTACGCACAAGGGGTAATTAAGGGTCTAAATTTGGACTGGTTTCCACACAGGCCGAGCAGGGGAACCACTGTGCCATCTTTTGAAGAGCGACTCTGTTGGTTTTGCTTCCTGAAACAGCTGCTCAGAAGCTCAGGGCAGACCACAGCTTTGTTTCTTCTCTTCTTCTGAGAGGTGAAGAACTGTTTTAGGAACGGTCCACCAGAGGACCGAGGAACTCGAGGACGGGGATGCCCACAGTTTTTTTGTCTTGTGAGCTACTTTTCAAAAGAACAATATATTAACTGGATATCTCATTCTATACCGGGCATGGGCAAACTAAGGCCTGCGGGCCAGATGCGGCCCGGTGAGCTTGTTAATGCGGCCCGCCAACCTTGCCCAAATGAAATCATCTGTTTGTGCTAGCATTTTACTTCTGCCTTTTAACTGAAATAATGCATTTCTCCAACGTTGTTGTGATAAAGGGTATAAATAATGTAGGTTATAATGTAGATTTTAGGTTTTCTACATGACTTTTACATGCCATTTATCTTAGTTCAACAAACGCTTCATCTTTCTGCTATTGACTCCGCCCCCTTGCCCAATTTTGGAGTCCATTGTGGCCCACAAGTCAAAATGTTTGCCCATTTTTTCTATACATTATGCTATATGCATTATGCTATAGATGTGATACTGTCTGACTCAATACCTATATGATTTTCACTTTAGCCCAGTGATTAGCATCTTGAAATAGAATTACATCTCTAGTTCTGATCTACCTATTGGGGACCTCTGCCTTAGGGCCCTGAAGTGGATCACAATATATGTTGGGGTTGTATTGCAATATGTTTTCTAGGAGTTTTTTTGTCAGTTTTGCTGATGCAATAACTGTATTTGAGTAATACTAATTTGTTCATATATAACTGGGTCAAAAACAGAATATTCTCATTACTGTTCAATAATGGTCAATGATTTTACATATGTCTGTTGATCTGACTTGTGAGACTTTGCGACTTTTGAAATATGGGCCCCCAGAAGAAAAAAGTTTGGGAAACCCTGTCTTAGGGAACTAGTAAAAAATTCCGATCAAGTTCTAAACAATGGCCTCACCCTGAAGTGATTTTCCCGGATTGATCCCTTTGCGACGTACATGCGACTGCCCTCAGCCTTCAGGTGTTCGTAGAAAGGCTCGTCCAGGATGAAGCTGTCGATCAGGCTGCAGCCCACGAACAGGTTGGCGTTTTCCCCATGAATGTGAAGCGTGATATTCTTCCACTGAGAGTCGGACAGGTCCACATCCTCAAACGAAACCACATTCTGCGAGCCGTCCACCCAGTACACCAGGTCCAGAGTATTGGCCCGTCCATTGGAAACAATCTCAAACTGCCTCTGACCCTGAGGGCCCTCCAAACCAATCAGGGTTCCCCGGGAGGCCCGGTCCTGTCGCATGCTGGCCACAAACACAAAACCCTCATTGTTTTGCATCTGTTGCAGAATTTGTTTTAGTATGGGGGGGCTGACCGGGGGTAGGTGGTCGAAGCGGATGAAGCGGTAGGCAGGGAACTCGGAGTTTTGGCCCCGGAACTGTTTGGCTCCTAAAGTTCTACGTGTGATGAGGCTTATTTCAAACAAGTCGAAGACTGTCTCGTCCTCCTGCTGACCATCTATTATCAACGGAAGAGAAGATGCAGATGGAGAAGGATGTTTGTTTTATTATAAATGTAATAATTCAGGACAAAGCAGCGTTAGAAAATGTCTAGAAGAGGGGAAGGTGAGGCGGGAAGTTTACGTTGCTCATGATAATACAATAATACAAAGACGTGGACATGCATTTCTCACAAACAGTTCAGGTTTCCCTCTTACCTTCAGTTAATGCATGGAGGAGATGAAATGACAGAAGCAGCAAAAAGAGGCTCCTCCTGAGTATCATTTCTGAAAAAAAATCAAATCTTTTTTATCAAAAAGTAGAGCAAAATGTAAACAAATACTAATGCAAAAATAATAGAGAGTAAAAATATTAAAATTTGCAATCTCAAAAATCCTTTAAACCCAGTTTACGTGGATTTTTTTATTCAGATGAAGCGAATCTCGAGTCTTGGTGATGAAACAGCAACTTACCTGACAAAGGTGTTGGTCTTCTTGTCTTTCTTGACTTCTTCACTTAATTATCCGACAGAACCATCAAAGAAAAGATCAAATACAGATCACTTGATCAGCGTCGATCACCATATGACCGGTCAGTTATCGATTTCCCCCCCGAAATAGATGAAAAACCTGGTGCGTAAAATGCGTAAAAGTCCACTTTGGTTTGGTGCAGTACATCCACAGTCTGCGGCACTTGAGGCTGAACAGAGACTGCGGCTCCAGGCTCCCTCCTCTTTATATAGAGAGCAGCGCAGCGCCTGTCAATCACGCGTCCTCCGTGGGTTCCAGTCGTTCGTGGTCGGTTGTTAGGAGACAGATTACATAATTGCCCTTCCGAAGGCTTCATTCACGGATGCGCGCGGACACTCGCAGGGTGGTGAGGGCGATCCCTCACCCCTCCTCCCCTCCTGTCTGCCGTGATGCCCAGTGTCCCCCTCCCTCAGACCGACCTTCCCCTCTCATGTCTGGAGCTCATTCACTATCACAGGAGGACGAAGGGGAAGGGAGGGGTTGGAGAGGAGAGTTAAACCAGCAGGAGTCTCCTGGAGGAGACACAATAATGTCTCCCCCACCACCACCACCATCCCAACAGAATGTCCCGTACCCTGAATACGATGTCTTTCTCTGTAGGGAGGACTGTAAAGTCTCTGATATGTCAATTTTCTTTCACTCAACTCGCCTGAAATCAGCAGTGTTTCTCAAACAGAGGGTCGTGGTCCAAATATGGCTTCAGACACAGGCTCTGTAGTCCTGGACTGGTTCAAAACCAATGTAGAATATTAAAAACCAATAGTTTTTTGTAGTTTTTTTTTGCTGGGACAGAGGAATCACATGTGTGAACTAAGATAAATGGAATGTAAAAGTCAAGCAATAACAGCTAGATAGCTGATTTTTTTTTTCTTTTTTGGGAAATTGTTGGCAAAACTTGGGCGTTGTAGGTAAAAGACAGAGGTATAACCACCGTACAAACCATTTATATTACTTTGAGAAGTTTGGCTGGCCGGATTACAAAGCTAAACAAGCAGAATCCAGCCCTCGAACCTTATTTTTGCCCACTTTAAACGCTTGATATTTTATTAGGAAGTGGCATTATACAGTCTGTGATATTAGGTGTCATCCTGCACATGCACCGTAAGGCTGAGTATATACAATTTTTGATGAGTATATACAATTTTTGATGCACCAATACATTGGTTCCCAAAGAATGGGCGGCAACCCTCAGCTGAGTCGCAAGAGATATTTTTAGGGTCATGTCATGGAGTTCATGGACATTTATGCTGACAAACTTTGCTGTTTTTAGTTTCTTTTAACGCTTATTATTCAGATGCAGTTAACAATAAAGTATTTTTAATAATGTCATATAATTTTATTTATTATTGAGCAGTTAATATCTATTTTCTTGGGTCGCAAAGGTTCGTGGCTGGTAAAATATGTGTTCTCAGAAAAAAAAGTTTGTGAAACCCAACAGATCAAACTGTGGTTAAATATTGAAATCACTGAAAGTGTTCTGGATTTTAAGTCAGATTTGGAAGCTTCTGGTACATATGGCAAACAGGATCGGACCACCCAGGTCAAGTGCAATAACTGCATGCATTTATTTTTGTAGCCTGGGATTTGGACCAGATTTGTGCAGAAATATTTCATGGAACAGGTTCCATGCTGAGGATCTAAAACCCAAGCGATGTATCTACAGGTTGTCAGAGTACTTTAAGAACAGAAATATCTTACACCTTTGGCATGGGAACGTCTTCAGACCTCCTGCCCACACTCTTGGCCACATTGTATCCTTACAGTCCAAGTCCAGGCACCTGGAGCCCACATAGACGCCCTGGCTGGGCTCCACCTTCAGGTTGTGAGATGCGTGTGGCTTAAGTAACACAGGAGTTTTTTCCTTCCTTGAAAGAAAAACCACAACATTTTCAAGAAGCTAAGAATAAAGCAATGATATGGACAATGACTAGGATTGCGAACTGGCAGAATATCATTAACTCTGTTGTCGGGGAATCTCCCAGTGTCTGCAGTGTGTGACAAAAAACATGAGGTTGACGCACAACACAAAAGTCTCTTTGGACGCTTCTCCACTGCTGGCAAGCTGGGCCTTGGGTCTGGACATTTTCAGAAGTTTGCAAAAAGCTTCCTAAGTGCAGTGTCAGGAAGAGAGAGAGAAAAAAGACATTATTAAAGCCATGAAGACGGACAGACACAGTGTGGGCTGTCGTGGAGTTTGCGTCAAGTAAAAATGTGGAATCCATTGGAGGAAACCAGACGAGAAAAGCGGACAGTTTCTAACTAAACGGGTCAATTTCCTTTCAACGACGTAGATTTTACTCAAAGAGTGAAAATGAGAAACAGTAGTCGACAGTTAGTGAGACGTACGAGAGAATAACAACGCTCGTAAAGATGAAAGCCTTCTGGGAACGCCGGACCCAAACTGTCAGCCCTTGTAAAAAGTGGACATAGTTCGCACAGTTGGAGTCAAAGCATCGAATGTGGCAACGCAACTGTCACTTGTAGCTTCTTAAGACGGTCGAGACGTTCAGATTTATAGATTTATCTTGATGTGTGTCTTATCACGTCCTCAAAAGTGGAACATATTTCAATTTAAGAGTCCTAAAATGTCCAGAGACGAAGTTGAAGCTTTTTGGAGACTGGAATAATTAAGAATGTCTTAATTAATTTTCTGAGAAACTTTTTTAGGAGTCTATCATTGACTCAGCTTCATCTGTCTTCTCGGCTACGTCATCTCCTTAATAACTTTTCTTGAGAATCTTGGTTTTTCATAGACTTTCTTTTACTTTGATTATTTTGTCGCTCTTTGTTTTTGTTCCTGGATATTTTTAGAATCTATTCTGTGGATTTCGAGACGTTCAGATTTATAGATTTATCTTGATGTGTGTCTTATCACGTCCTCAAAAGTGGAACATATTTCAATTTAAGAGTCCTAAAATGTCCAGAGGCGAAGTTGAAGCTTTTTGGAGACTGGAATAATTAAGAATGTCTTAATTAATTTTCTGAGAAACTTTTTTAGGAGTCTATCATTGACTCAGCTTCATCTGTCTTCTCGGCTACGTCATCTCCTTAATAACTTTCCTTGAGAATCTTGGTTTTTCATAGACTTTCTTTTACTTTGATTATTTTGTCGCTCTTTGTTTTTGTTCCTGGATATTTTTAGAATCTACTCTGTGCATTTTTATGTGCATTGGTTAGATTTTCCTCAAAGTGTCAACAATTTTCTACAAAGTGTAAACTTTTTTTTATACTTTTACCATGTTCCCAAAGAGAATAACATGTGACCAGGAAAGTTTAGGAATGAAATCCTGTTTCTTACTAAACTCTTTGGATATCATGACATGGGTTAACATGTCATGATACATTATAGATGTATAGAGAGTTATCGTGCTCCTGTAACTACCCGAAAATAGTTGACAACTGGAACTAGAAGGTTTCTTGACGACGTTGTGGCACTGGTGGCTTAGCGGTTGAGGAAGCAGACTTCGATCCTGAGGGTTTCAAGTTAAAGACCTTTAGATTTATAAAACAAATTGGTGTGATCTTATTACATCTTCAAAAATGAGAAATATTCACATTTGTTTTAAGTTGTCCAGGGTGGAATTGAAGCTTTTTGGAGACTGGAATAATTTGGGGAAGGAAAGAAAGGAATGCAAACTCCTTGTCTTTGTGACAATGATATCCACATTAAGGACCTCTGCAACCCATCACCAAAGTGAACGATGAGCAGTTTTGAGTGTGTGGGGAAGACCACTTCATCATAATGTCTATCATTATTAACTTCCCACCCCTCAAAACAGTTATTCAAACTGTGTGTGTCCACATCTTCCACTCATGTTCAAGTCCACAGCTGCCAGGTTGCCACTGAGGTCCACTGAGCATGGCACCGTCCCCACACACTGCTCCCCTGCAACTAAAAGTTGCACATTGTTCATTTTGGTGATGCATTAAATGTAGAGATCGCATTTTGTTGTGTGTGTTATTCTGTTCAGTTCAGTTAGAATGAAAAAGCCTCTTGGAGAGGAGAAACATCTTCAAGACAACTTATGTCCATTGGCCTTAAAGTAACTTATTTTGGATTAAATGTCACCTGGATCACTGAGAACCTACAGAGACTCCTTCCACTACAACTTGTAATATTGTCGAAAATGCAAATTTAAAGAAAAGTCCAAGTTAAAGATTAAGATGCAAGTAAAACAGATTATCAAAAATCCCAGTCAAAACAAGACGTGAAAGGCTACACCTTCAACGTTTAACAACATTACTGTTGAAAACCTTTAAGCTCATTCATTCCACTCTAAACCCTGTGCCTTCACGGTGTGCAGCACAGCACCACATATAAACCCAGACCCCTATATTTAAGGCCCAAACAGAGATGTGGAGCAACCATGAAATGAAGGAGGTGGAAGTCAGTCAGGTTGATAAACTGTTCCAGTTTTCAGCTCCCTTCTCCAAACTGTGACTTCACCATGGAGCTTTGTGTTTTTTTTTTCTTCACAGAAATGGTCCAGCGTGACTCAGTAGCACAGTCCAAAAAGGAAATCTGGCTCCAGAAATGTTTAAAGTGCGGCTTGCAGGAGAGAGTGACGCATGTAACATGTGAATCTCAGGGCCTGTGTAAAAACTACGGGTACTTAGAGAATGATAAAAGAAAAAAAGTAAAAATTGGTCTCATGGTTATGGGTTTATGAGTTAATTGTGCCAGTAACTTAATCGGGTGCATTTTTCTGAAGGTTCATTGTCCCCATACTCGCTTCTATTGTCCATTATTGCAGTCCCTACCAGTTTATTTAGTTCTTCTGATGCCATCAAATCAGTCCCGTTCGCTCCAAGACTAACAAAGCCGTTCCCTCACAGTAAAACCTTCTGTGGAAGTTTATTTCGACATTTCCGAAAGTGTTGCTCAATCTTGCTGGGATGTAATCTGTATAGAAAAACTGAAAGTAACAAGTCCGGGGGGAATAACAGCATCAGTCTTCATCTACAGGTTCACTCCAATCATTTTGTCTTCACTTTTACGATGAGTATATTATTAGAAAGTTCTGATAAATGAGCTGTAGTCAACAAAGAAGGTGTTGTCTTAACTATTTTAGGTTGTCAACACACTCTGAATGTAGATTAACAATAATCTGGGTTGCACCTGTCAGTACAGATTGCTAACACCACGCTGTCCTCTCCTAATTGATGTCTAAACCTGTCAGTCAGACTAGCTGTCCCCTAACATCTGCAATCTTTTCTCCAAAAACTAGCCTCTAAAAATGCGGCCGCTTTAATGTATTTTCCGCTCCTGTTGCCAAAAATGGATCTTTAAAGTTTTACAATCACTGACATCTTTTTATTGGCATGTCTTAAATTTAGACATTTGGAAATCCCACAGACAGAAGAATGAAATCTCAGACCATATGCTCCTCGAACACAATAGGATCAAATTGTTTAGTTTAGATTTGTTCAACTGCAATATTTCACCCCACCACAAGAGGCTGTTAAATTACAGGAAGTGTACATTAAAACCAGAGCAGGGAAAACACTTGGCACAAGGGTCAAAATGAGGTCCAATATTTGATCCAGATTACAAGGTCTAATGTACCATTTCTGGTCCTTGGGCCATAGTTTGCCTAGGTCTATTTAAGTGGTCCCCAACCACTGGGCCGGGGAACGGAACTGGTCCGTGGGTGAATTGGTCGAAGAGAAATAATGTTTCCTTTTGGTCCCATCTGTCTATTACTTCCACTTGATCCATACCCATATCAACAAAATGCCATTATCAACAAAAGATCTGACCAATAGAATGGCTAGGATTCCATCATCAATAATGGAACTATATTTGATTAGGAAATATTTTCTCAGTGAAGACAACAACAATAAACTCAAAATGACGCAGAGTCACTGATACAAGATTCTAACCTTGTATACCGGCCTGGTAGGAGAAAATTATAGGCTGTGTGCACTCGAGGAATCCTTGTTGTGCGCATGCACAGTTAATTTGGGTAGGAAGATTTTATAGGTAGGAGAATATTTTGAAACACCAGAAATTTTAATTTCATTAAAGGGTATTTATCTGCCACATTTTACCAACTGATCCGTGAAAATGGTATCAGACATTTAAGCCACTGGCCTATTGATCTTTGGTTCCTCAGCTCTTCTTATCCAATGATAGTGGAGGAGAGGGGAAATATCTTCAAGGACCAAGATAAAAGAGTTTTGTTAGGTAAAATCTTTCTTCAGAACTCAAGACGTTTGTGTTACTAGCTGTTTAATGACCGTGGGAGTGTTGTCTTGTCGTTCTTTGGTGCGTTCTTAGTCTTATGTGTCTGTTTTCATTTAAATGTTACCTTAAGGTCTGCAGATGTGATGAGCAATGGCTCAAACAAAAAAAAAAGAAGACTCCCATATGCAGTTTTTTTTTTATTTGGATGATTTAAGAATAATCTTATTTAGTCTCACATTGAGCCTCAGATATTTTGGCAATGAATTTTGTCAACAAAGGCACAGGAGGATCCTCTCCAAACTTCTTAACACATTCTCCTTCTCTTTTCGGCTTGTCCCTTTTTCAGGGGTTGCCACAGTAGATTAAACATTTTCCATCTCCCCCTGTCATCTGTATCTTCTACTCCTACTCCAACTACCTCCATGTCTTCCCTCACCGCATCCATCAATCTCCTCTTTGTCTCCTACCTCGTAGCTCCGTCTCTAGGAGCATTCTTCTACCAATGTCTCCACTGTCCCTCCTCTGAACATGTCCAAACCATCTCAACCTGTCTTCTCTAGCTTTTTCTCCAAACCTTTCTGTCTGTGTTGTCCCTCTAATGTCCTCAATCCTGATCCTGTCCATCCTTGTCTCTCCTAAAGAGAATCTCAGCATCTTTAACTCCTTCACCTCCAGCTCTGTCTCCTGTCTTCTACCTTTTCCTAGTGTCTCTAATCCATACATTAAGTGCCGTCATAATGTGATAAAACTTTATCAGTGAGGTTTCGTGCTTGATTTACCCAAGACATCAATGCTATACATCAGTGATACCGATGCAGCATAGCTCCATCAACAACATCGTTCAGTCTGTTTTTTTGCTCCAGTCACCACTAATCCACATTTCACATCTCAGAGTGTCAGGAATGTTTTGTTCCGAAGCACCGATCCCTTTGTACGCAGCATTTCCTCCCAGTCTGAGATGGAACGTCGCAGGTAGTAATTTACAACAACATCCGAGTCATGGGAGAGCTTCTGTGGATCCTTCTGGTAGTTTTTTCTCGGGGGCAGTGGAGAACCCAGCGGGGGAGCGAGGAAACTGTGGAAAACATTCAGTCTGATCCGTGTGCACTATTAATCACGTAAATGCAACGCAGTGGGGTTTCCACTGTAACTCTATGTACTGACATGCCATTATTTGAATCAAACAGGGACTCGTATTATGTGACCGTCCAACCAAGTAAGGTCTCTATTATCTGTTGGTTTTTATTCTTCCATCCCCGAAGCGTTTTATTTCTAGGAAAGCGGTTTTTTAAAAGCACACAGTTGAAGTATTTTTAATAAAAAAGACCACATTTGTTTTGGCTGGACGTGACATTGCGTCACATTCACAGAAGTTTATATCTGACGGGGTGAGTTGGGGTTTTTTGGATCAGAATCTGTTACATTAAACAAGTGAATATTTCTTGGGTGACATTATGCAGAGTGTCGTTGAAGGGACGAACAAAGACAAACTTGTTTGTTTCCTCTCTTTTTTTGTCGAGATGTTGCTTGAAGTCGACCCGGTCTCATGGCTGCACGTGTTTACTGCCAGCTTTATGTGGATTTAACAATGTTTGTCAAAGTGATGTCATCAAACCCTGGTCACCGACCGCATGTTTATTTGAGCTGTTGGATTTCAACGCAACCCCGAATTTTCACAAATCACTCGGCTCGGAATGCCGGGATAAAAAATCTTGATTTTTGGAATTGATTTGATGGGAGACAGTTGAAACGGGAGAGGAGTGATTTACCTTGACTCACATTTACCTACAGTTATGGTCTAGAAATTTAACTTCCTCATTTCTCACGGATTCTTTTTCATTTTTTTTTCCTGGGATGGAGTCGTTTGGTAATGAGTTCCATATTTTTTTCCCTTCTCTCCCTGAGTTAGCTGATGGGATAAGTGGAGTAGCAGCGCACAAGGAAGAGTGTTGTGCTGATTTATAGGAGCGTAAAAATCTTGATTTTTGGAATTGATTTGATGGGAGACAGTTGAAACGGGAGAGGAGTGATTTACCTTGACTCACATTTACCTACAGTTATGGTCTAGAAATTTAACTTCCTCATTTCTCACGGATTCTTTTTCATTTTTTTTTTCCTGGGATGGAGTCGTTTAGTAATGAGTTCCATATTTTTTTCCCTTCTCTCCCTGAGTTAGCTGATGGGATAAGTGGAGTAGCAGCGCACAAGGAAGAGTGTTGTGCTGATTTATAGGAGCGTAAAAAAGTGTGCAAAAGTCTGGTGATCTTTTGAAAGTAACTTGTGTTTGTACAAATTGGACTTTTGGAGGACGAAACAGAACGGCAGGGTCAAATTAAAGGATATCTTGACAGTTGAAGTAGGCAATATGAACACGGTTGGGTAAGAAAGAGACAAAAGTGAGAGGGAATTCTCTTCGGAAGACGAGGAGGAGGAAGAAGGAGGAGGAGGTGGAGCTCTGGCCTTGGGTCCCTGGGCACAGAAGGTGCTGCAGCAAAGTTAAAGCTTCAGCAACTGGACTGTGATTTTCTCCATTGAGCTTTACTGACATTAAATAACTGAAAGTTTCACTTAAAGCTGACAATATATTAACAAATACATGTCTCTCACTTTCTAACTCACACAGAGACAATCTTCTGACGCTGTAAAGGGGGAAAAAAACCCAACCTGGTTCCACAAAGTACAGCCTTGTAGTTAAGTTTTATTTGCTTCATATTTTATTGCTGTCAAATTTTAGTATCAAGTGTTGGTTTGCAACAGTAAAAAAGTTGGGTGAAAAGACTGACCGTAAAGATAGTTAACACCAGGATTATCATTTTTTTGTTTTAGGATCTAGTTAAAAAAGAGTGTAAAAGCACGTAATTTATTTTGTGACTATGAATTGCTCTGGAGTATAAGTTGCATGAGTGCCCTCTAGTGGCTGTCAGTGTGAAAATAATAAACACAAAAATTCTTAGTGGAGAAAATACCCAGACACAAGTCTAGAGCACCCTCGAGTGGCAGCCCGTATGACAATAATGAACACAATTTCTTTTGTGCAACATAAGTACAAGATATGCGGACACAAGCGTAGAGGGCCCTCTAGTGGCTGTCAGTATGACATTAATAAACAAAAAATTTTAATGCAGCAAAAGTACAAGATATGTGGATATAACCCTAGAGGGCCCTCTATTGGCCTTTAGTGTGAAAATAATGAACACATATAGTTTTAATGGCACAAAGTCGAAGATGCTAGGACACAAGCCCAGAGCGCCCCCAAGTGGCTGTCAGTTTGAAAATAATGAACACATAAATTTTGAGTGGTCCAAAAGTACACAAGCCTAGAGCGCCCTCTACAGCCTGCACTTTTGCAACTGTCAATTTGATACAAGTATGAGTTGCAAACCCAGTGAAAATGATAACAAAGTGCGACTTATAGTCCAAAATAACCAAGGATTCAGGGAGAGAGTTTCGTTTTTTTTTTTTTTTTTTCTCAGAATCCAGTTCTTTCCTCCGTCTCTGTCAGTCTTGGGCATTTTAGATAAGCAAGAATAAAGGTTAACAATTTCTCCCCAAACATTCGTGAATCTGTTCCCTGTTTCAGAACTCATGCTCTCAGACCACTCCGCTCAAGACTGAATGTGAGTTCATGTCGGGGAGAGAAAACCTGGCACGATATGAAAGAGTGCGATAATAAAAGAGCGACGCTTTGACCTTTTCTTTTACGTTAGTCTGGCAGGTGACGGCCATGCTGACACACAAACCACATGACCCGAAATCCAGGCTCAGGCACTGAATCACAGAGGATGTATTCAGAGGTTTTGAACTGGAGACTTAAGTGGATTCTGAATCCGAGGCCAAAAAAAACTTTATAGAAAGCAAAGAAGTTTCTTATCATCCCCCAAGTTTGTGTGGAAACAACAAAATCTGTGCTTTTGTTTCCACGTGTGTTTCTGCTGCTGCTGCTGCTGCTCCAGTTGTTGAAGCACTTTAGGAAATAAACCCAGTCATAAAAACTAAGGAATTTGCTCATCGTGGAGGTCGGTGCTGATGTTCTATCTGTGCATGTCAGTTAGAGGCTGTAGTTATTTTTTTAGTAAAAGGTTAACAATCCACAGAGATGTGCTGATACTTGATGGCTTCAACTCAGAAGCCAAACCATCATCTCATCCCCTGCACCTTGGCTTAATGGACCTCCTCGTCATGATAAGAACCCTAAGTTGTAAACACAGTGACTTTGACACGGACTCTGGACCACATAGAGAGATTTAAGACACCCAATTGAGGGATTAGTATTTTTGAATCAAGTATTACTCAGTAATCTGGCACCTTGTACTTCTCACTCCTGTTTTACTCATTTGCCCCAGAGACTCCGTGAGGGCTTTGTGTTGATTTATTGAAGTGTTAGAATCTCGCATGTTTATGCCTTGCACCCTGGACGACACCATCAGCTGCTAATCTGTATTTCCGCCGATGTCTGCACTTTGCAGTCCAGAGGAGTCAAGTACAGAGACACTGATTTCTCCCTGCGTGGCTACATCTGGATATTTCACCAGTGACTCAACAGATTCTCATCCACATTCATCGCTGATCACCCCGTAGGAGAAAGTTAACTGCTGTTGGTTGCCTGGTTCACATCAACTGGCCAACGTCTGGACTCGGAGGCCAATTAGTCATCACAGCTGTGCAGCAGTGGAGACATTGGTCCTCAACCTTCTGCTCTTACTGCTTCCAAATGTGTTGAATGTAAAGCCGCAGCATTACTATAGTACTCGTTCCTTTCCTCCTAAATATGTCAAAAACTGATGTTCTTCTCACTTTCTTCTGACATAATCCTGACTAATCCTGTAAAAGACATGTGTCAAACACCTGGCCCGGGGGCCAAATCTGTCCTGCGAGACGATATCAAATGTGTCCTAGAGAGGAGATTCCCAGAATAGTGCCCCTGTACATACACTGAGTTTTTAACTTTTTCTAAACTTTTTTTTCTTACAACTCATATTGCATGTCACAAACCTTCTGCAACCCACGTCCATAGACATTATCTGAGGTATTACTCTTATAGCCTTTTATTAGTAGTCGTAGTATTTGTTCATTCATTCATTCATTTATCTTTATCCTTGTTTCTGGGTTGTAAAGGCAGCAGTTTCCACGCCAGCCACCCTAATCACACTGCACCCTATTGTGAACCTTCCTCTGTGAGAACCTGGCAGCTGGTGGTTTCAAACCTGAAGTCGAAAGACACTATTTGAACCGACAGTGAACTTTAGGAAACTTGTTGTGAGATGTCCCTAAAATAATTCCCTGTGACCCTCAGGAGGGTTGCAACCCAGACTTTGGGAAAAAGTGGTTTATAATATTAATCTATGGTTGTTCCCAATTTAATGTTTACACAAATCTAAGGTTCATTTCCATATGAAAACAACTCTACATTACAGATCTGGAAAGAAAGAAAGAAAATTTCACAATTTTTGCTAAAATACTTGGTTTGTCCCACGACTTCATCCCATGTTTTAATTTCGACCCACCGTGGATTAATGTTTGACACCCTGGCTGTGAAATATAAGCCAAACTTCCTAAAGTGCACACGGCAGCTGCTGCACATAACAAGTGGCGTCTCTATCTGAAGACCTCCACGTATTGCTCTGTTATAACAGCAGTTTTTGACATATGCACAAATATCCCCCTCCCTTGACTTGGAGTATCAGCGAGTTTATGAAAACAAAAAGCAGAGCTCCTCCGAGGTCTTCGGGGGATTATTAAAGTGCATGTGTCTCAGGATTTATATTTTAGTTTGCTTTGGATGATTTTTTAACTCAGGCGCGGAACCAGAGATCTGCTTATCTGTCACGGCTCTTTACTGTTTTTAAGTAGAAATGACACTGAAATGAAACAAAACAAACATGTCTAGTTTGTTCTGAACTCCGTCTGCCCAAATAGTGACACTCCACTCTGTTCCGTGCTGCGGTGCTTCCAGTGACCTAGTTCTGAAGACACGATGTTCCTTCTGACAAGTTGAATGATGAAGCATTCGCCGACATCAAACTTTGGACCAGACTGTGCGGTAAAGATGGGCGGGTGTGACTATTGTTGAGATCACTTCTGAGCGTAAACACGTCATTCTTCTCTGGTGAGATCAATTCAGGGAGTGGTCTCCAAACTACCTCACACCGACGACGGACCCCTGTTTACCGACCGACATATGCACAGTTTTCTCTACATTAGCAGCAATAAATCCAATTGTTGTTCTTTGTATTAATAAGAAGCAGGACTACTCTTCCAGTGGGCTCACCATATGGTGCAGTGTGATTTGGGTGGCAGTTGTGGAGATTGCTGCTGCTGGAACTCGGTAATGGTTAAGAGGATGAAGATCAACGAATGAATGAATGAGCTGTGAAAGAGCGATCTAGTCTTGTGTCCTAGCATCTTCTACTAAGGTACCACTGAAATTTTACACGTCTGTTATTGTCATACTGAGAGCCACTAGATGGCGCTCTAGGCAATTGTTGTCCATTGCATCTATTACTTAGGTACCACTGAAAATGTACATATTAGTTTTTTTCATACTGACAGCCACTAAATGGCGCACTAGGCTAGTGCCGTCGCATCTCCTACTTGGGTACCACAGAAAATTAACGTTTGTTATTTTCTTACTGGCAGCCACTAAAAGGCGCTCTAAGCTAGTGCCGTCGCATCTCCTACTTAGGTACCACAGAAAATTAACATGTTTGTTATTTTCATACTGGCAGCCACTAGAGGGCGCTTTAGGCTTGTGTCTGCATATCTTCCACTTACGTAGCATCAAAAGTTAGTTAAGGTAGGTGGCACTCTACGATTGTGTTCGCGTATTTTCTACTCACATAGCACCAAAAATGGACATTTTCCTTATTTTCTCATTGACAGCCACTAGAGGGCATCAAAGTGACGTGTCCGTGTATCTTAAACTTATCTTCTTCTTCTCCTTTCGGCTTATCCTTTTTCTCAGGGGTTGCCACAGCGAGTCTTTGTTGACTCACCTTTTATCAAAGCTACTAAAAATGTAGGCGTTCTTTATTCTTTTACTGACAACAACTAGAGGGCACTCTATGCTTCAGTGGTTGTATCCGTAATTATGTAGCACCAAAATTGTACGTGTTATTAATATTAGTCTTATTTTCACACTAACAGCCACTAGAGGGCACTCGTGCGACTTATACTACAGAATGGGCTATATTGATACAAAATAAATTACATTTACTCTATATTTATATGAACCGGATCTTGAAACAATCAAAACTGTTTGTGCCTGCGACCTGGCAACAGATAAGAGGATGAGGATGAAAAAATTAACCCTTTTTGTCCGGATGTCAACGGAGATAATAGTAGGGTTAGAGCTTCATTTCAAACTTTTATTTCGAAGAAAAGAAAGTTTTATTTCTCCTCACGGCTCCATCATAACAGCTTTGACAGGAAATCAATTTCCAGAGAATGAAATAAACCAAATTGTTTTGATCGTAAAAAAATATAAATCCAAACCAAACAGCCAGTGAGTGACTTTTATTACAAATACGACTACAAACATTCAATGAGTTAATTAAACTATAATGATCTTCATAAGCGTCAATGATGACAACTACACAGGGGAGTCAAATATGAAGATGTCAAACTAATACGACCGATCAGAGAATCCTGTAGGAAAGAACCAGTTTCCTTCCAAAACCAGTTAACACAGAGAATTATTGTTTTATGACCAGCGTGTCGTTCCCACAGTGAGTCCACAAAGACAGAGACTTTAATCCAATTTCTGACAGCATTAACAAACTGACTGGGGTTGACATTTGCCAGAGGGGAAAGAGTTTATTAGCTGGGAAAATTAACAACTTCTATTAGTTGCTGCCTCTTCAGATTGAGATGAATCAGATTTGACTGCAGCAGCGATTATATCTGTCACATAAAACCGATCACACGTCCCGTAAAAACCATATGAAGCTGATTACATGATGATACGCAGTGTCATTATCAACCTTTGTTTATTCAGGGATGAAACATTTATTTAGGGAGAACAGTTGTTTCACAGCTCAGGCAAATAGATAAGAGAGGGTGTGTCAGGTGGAGGGTTGAAGTGTGTCTGCGTTTGGCAGCCATAGAGGTTGCACCCTGTTGATGTCATCGCTCCACGGACCGATGTGTGAAGTGAGATTTATATGAAGTGAACAAGTTACACTGTATGTTCCTCCTGGTTATAGACTCTGTGCATCAGCTGCACAGTGTTTTCCAGGAAATGTGTTGTGTAATTTTCCTCTAAGAGCTACAATATAGTAATGATTCTGAGACTGGAGGTCATAGAAAAGTAAAAAAAAAATCAGTAAAAAAAACTGTGACTTGATTTAAAATGTAATATTCACTGATGCAGAGCATTTATTTACGCCGTTTGTCACAAGTGTGTACATGTATTGACTGTAAGGAGGCGCGATGAGAGCAAAAAAAAAAAATAACAGGAACCTGTTTCTGTTCTGCTGATAATCAATGGCTTAAATGACCATACATTATTGGGAATGGGCAAATATTCATCAATCATCTGCTACCAATCATAATGATTAAGAACAGTGATTCTCAACTGGTGGGTTGCGATCCAAAAGGTGGTTACAGACCTGTGTCATTTGGTCACAAGCCTTGGCCTGGCCAATAAATATAATTAATAATAAGAATCCATCCATCCATCCATCCATCCATCCAACCATTTTCCTCTGCTTATCGTTTTACGGGTTGCGGGTCAGCGTTCACAAATCACATTGCACCATACCATAGTTTCCTGCAGGTGGCGAGCCCACTGGAAGCAAAAATAATGACATTATTCATAATTTTTACTTAAATATTTATTGACAGAACAGGTTTTGGGATAAACTTTAAGAGCACAGTCACTGAAGTGTTACTTATTGTCGTATAAAAACAAAAAGTTTAGATTTTTAGAGTTTAGAATGATGGTGGATCCTGAAATAAGACTAGTTGAAAATAATTTTGACTCCTTTAGACCTGGTGTCTAGGTCAGAAGATTGAGGACAAATGCCAAAATCATTCATTGAGCACAAAATGCTTACATTTCTTTTAGCCTTTTCTAAACCATCCACTGGGAAAATGCATAATTCCCAGCATAAAGGCATCAGTATAATGACAATATAAAACAATTTTATAATTTTAAAAGGTGGACCAGTAATAAAAGTAACCAAATGTGCTGTACCGGGCCCTCGGGCCTTAGATTGCCCAAATCTGTACCACCCTCTGAAGCTTTATCCATGTATTTGCCTTTTTTATTAGAATTTGTAATATTTCTTCTTCTTCTTTTCCTTTCGGCTTATCCCATTTTTCAGGGGTTGCCACAGCGAGTCAATAACCTCCATCTCACCCTGTCCTGCGCATCCTCACCTCCAACTCCA
>JAFBJS010055189.1:43319-68652 GCA_016785265.1 Paraplagusia blochii | reverse complement strand
ACCTTTCCCTTCACCTTAGCTGACACCCTTCTATCACAGATCACCCCAGAGACCTTTCTCCAGTTGTTCCATCCTGCCTGTACTCTATTCTTCACCTCTCTTCCACAGAATTTGTAATATTTAAAAGTAAATATATAATAAATATACAGTAGATAAATAGGTTGTCCAGTGGTACACACACTGGTGTCACGACAATGTCATCCTGTCCTACTGTTTCAGGGCCGAAACAGCGTCAACTTCCCATCCAGGCTCCCAGTCAGCAGCTGAGAAAAAGGGGAAACAAACAATCAGATATTTACACAGAATCACAACACATTCTCTTCTTTGAAGACGTCGTTCCCGGGGGGGGACAGACTGAGTAATGGAAAAAAGACATAAAAAACACTCAGTATGGTCACGATTCACGGTGTGTTTCCTCAGCAAAATTCTTGATTTTCCATACCCACCATTTATCAGAAACAACAAGAAGCTGCCTGTCTAGAACTGGGTTATATAACTCTATTTGATCCAACGTGGTGCTCCAAGTTCCTGCCGGTGCTTGTCATGGTGAAGCAACAGATTAATAAAGCCCACGCATTGATAAACCCGTTTAATCGCACAAACAGAAAGAGGGGAACAGAAAACAGAAAGAGGGGAAAACAAACAGGAATACCTACTCACTCCTGGTATTCCGGAGGATTTTTCCGAGTAGACAAAGAGATATTGAATTATTAGAACTTCCATGGAATGGGAGCTTGGATGGTTTTGGATGGAGGGTCGAGTCAATCTCAGTAATAGTAACAATAATAGTGGTTCATTACAGAGTCATTACAGATTGATATGTACATTACATGTACGTATCAGTGTATTACTATCTGGACAAATTCACTGTATGAGTTGCTGCCACCTAGTGACTAGTGCAGGGCTGGGCAAACTATTTGACTCGCAGGCCACAATGGGTCATAGGACTTGGGGGCGGGGTCAAGACAGAAAGATGGAGTGTTTGTTGAACTAAGGTAAATGGTATTTTTGAACCCATTTATCAAACATACCACGCTAAATGTCCAATACCTTCTAATAGCGTCATTCCTCCGAGAAATGCAGGGAAAGGCAGAAGTGTAATGATAATACAAATAAATTATTTGATTCGTACAAAGTCAGCGGGCCGCATCAAAAAGCTTGGCGGGCCAGATCTGGCCCCCGGGCCTTAGTTTGCCTATGGCTGGACTAGAGCCTTGTTATCATTCAAGAATGATGTCCTCTGGAAGCATCTCACGGCCCCTGCATAATCTTACGTCCCCCTGTCCCACTATTTAAGAGGAACTAGTGTAAGGGAACAGTACGGGGGCCTAGTGGTTAAGGAACTGGACTTGGACTCCGGAGGGTTCCAGGTCCGAATCCACCACCCTCCACAGCGCTCCACTGAGCATGGCACTGTTTTTTTTTTACTTGCACTTTTTAAGCTCATCTTAAGCTTCTCGAGTCGATAAAAAACAGACAAATCAAAGTTTATTTTAACATTTTGAGAAGTGACTCAATAACCAAGGGATTCATATTTTTATACATGGTAAAAATCTGTCCTCCCTGGTTAAATGAAGGTCAGATGACTAGATAAAAGTCCTTAATATGAACCAGATATGAACTCAGAATAAACAATCGTCGTGGACGTCCTAATTTGATAACTATGTGTCCACTCATTCAGAAACAACGTCCAACTGGAGGTCAAATGAGGTACTGCACTGTTGTTATAGCACTGAATAGCATCAACAACTATATGGTGTCTCATCACATCATGTTTGATTGACATTGAATTGTCCAATGGGTCTGTTGTGCATCTTATTATAAGAGCAAGATACTAAACCAGGCATGGGCAAACTGAGGCCCGGGGGCCATATGCAGCCCGTTGAGCTTTTTTATGCGGTCCGCCAACCTTGTCCATATCAATTTTTTTTTTTTTTTTTTAATTTTATCATCATACCACTGTTTTTACCCTGCAATAATATGTTTCCCCAGTAGCTGACGTCATAAAGGGTATTAAAAATTTAGGATTTTAGGTTTTATACATGACCAACATATACTGAATCTTAGTACAAACACAAGTTTATTTTTTTTTACAATTTTTACATACAATGCAGTGAAACTAATAATGTTACCTTTAGGGCTCTTAGTAAATCACGGAGATAAACTGTATTTTACAGGATAACAGTGATTTTCCAAGTAAAATAAAGAGAGATTGTTTTTAATTTGAGATTTGACATTTTTTCCTAGGTAGTTAAGATGTTTTTGCAGGACAAAAACACATTTTTTTACCAGTAAACACATGCCTTTGCTGGGAAAAAAAACAGATCTGGTCTTAGCATGACTCAAACATTACAATAACTAAACAGGGCTGGACTTAATCTCACACTGATGGATGTTATTCACAGCCTCTCTCCTATAGAAACAAAGAGGATTTTTTACAGCAGTAGTAAAAAAGAAGCAGCGTCAGACGAGTAAATGTGTTTCACTAGTTCCCCCTGTCTATAGAGACTCAGAAGAAACAAACATTTTGACAGGTCGTTTCATGAGCTCTTCCATCTTAAAGAAGTCTCCTTTCACCATGACGTCGTGTTCAATGACCTTAGTGAACAATAGCAGAGCTGTCTGGGTCCTGGCCCCAGGCTGCTGATGGAGCTGTTTAGATCTTAAAGAGGGTCAGAGAGCAGTTCCATTGGCAACCAACGTTCTCCTCACCCCAAACCATCTAAAATCATTAGACTGTGTAATCACCCGCAACTTTTGAGGTCCTTCGTGACGCAGCGGAGCAGAGCCGACAAAAATCATTGTTTTTCCTGAACTGTACGATGGTGATAACGTAGAAGGAATTTCCAAGTTGTTTATTGCAGCATATACTTTGAAGCGAACGCATTCCATCTCTGCAGCCATCCATCGACGTTCACTCAGGCTGAAGCAAGTTAAGCCCTGTGTTTTGGATGACCCTCAGGTTCGAAGTTCACAATCTGCTCTGATTCTGGATCGCTGGCTGAAGTACGGCAGAGGTTACGCCGGGCCATCGCAACAATGATTTAAGACAAAAAAAAAAAAAGGCCTTCGCTCTTCATCTTTCCTTATCTCAGGTTCAGTGATTTTATTTATTCGTCGTCACGTATCACCTCTAATTTAGCTCCTGCGTTTTTATGAGCACTGAGAATTGTGAGTTATGCTGGGAAACAGCTTGCAGTGTCACGACGGTTACATAATCGCGGTTATTAATGGCGTCTCAGTAGCGCAGGAGAACAGCCATAAATCGGGAAATTCAAAGCAGGAATCAGAACGATGATTAAGAAGATTAGATTTTCCAGACGGTTGACAGCGAGCGTCTGTCTGCGAACTCCGACTCGAATGTAAACGCCAACATGCCGGGATGTTCTGTTCTGTGCATGTGAGGCAGGTGGTGAGGATGATTACTGATGGAAGAATGAGGGCAGCGGGTCAAACTGGAAAATAAAAATGTTACCGTCAACGTTTGTTGTTTCAGATGCAGCCGTAGGTGAAATCTGAAGTTTGACATTGGAACATTATTTTGTCGTAAAACTGATGTTTTTATATCGTTCGTTCAATGTCAAAAATCTCTGAGTGCTTAAAAAATCAATGCAAAGATTAGAAATAATTAGGTCAAATTTTCCAGAAGCTCATTTTTCTGGGTGTCCGACAGTCTGAGAGGAGGCAGTCCTCAGCTCTAAGCCCCAGGATACATCATCCCTGTACATGTAATGCAGAAAAATGCAGACACACATCGACTCATGCCCTAGTTTTGCTCCGTGTGGAATGTTTCTGAGAGAAAAGAGCAGGTTTTTCACGGGAATAATTCATTTAATTATGCCATGAACCCGGTGATCTGAGAATCGTAGCTACGCAACAGTTTGAGGAGTGATGTCGTCAGGAGATTGGAATGGTCTGGGTTTGAGATTCTGGGATGTTGACCAGAGCGACAATGGAGGACTGGACAAATGATGAAGTAGTGATGGAATCATTTGTAAAAAAGAAATAGGTAGAGAACAGTTGTTAGTTCAACGAAGAAAAGGAAGGAAAGCAAACTCCTTGTCAATGTGACTTTCCCATCACTAAAGTAACCAGTGGACCCGGGGGACAGTGAGTGGGGACAAGGCCAAACATGGTCCCATCTGGACCTATGTCCGGTTTGTCTATAAAAGGTTTACCTGTCAACAACAGGACTTTATCTTGGAGTCGAACAAACTCCAACTCTTCACACTTTTGTCCGGTGGTGAAGGGAGTGGTCTAGAGGAGGAGAACTACTAGAGTTCCCTCTGACATCAACCAGAAACTGATGAAGTTCCTCAGTTGAGGAATGAAACGTCTTTCAACTCCAAGAAGACGTCCAGTTGCCGACAACTAAACCCCTTTATGCAAGTCTGGTTCCTTACTACGCCAACACTGCCCCGACTAATAGCAACTGTAGAGGCACTTGTTTCCTCTCTTCCCTTCTTCCTCTCATCGTTGCATTTGCAGCTGTGTCTGACGTGGACCAGTTGAAATTGGCGTTGAGGATCACAGACCCAGAAAGGGTTAGATCTGCGTCCCAAGAACTGAAAGATTACCAGACGTGAGTCACTGGAGTCGAATGTTGTGAATGAAGTAGAGACACACCTGCCGCTGGATGAAAAATGGTGCTTTTCCACCAATGTTCCTGCCATTACCGCTATCACAGTTAGGCAACAGATTCATCAGGAACACATCAATAGGCCCAGCTAATTGTCCACATGTGCGAACATGTGTCAGGTGGGCGCTGGGTGGAGAACGTAGTTGAAAGCGCCGTGTTTAGGTCTGTCAGCGGAGCTGATGAAAGTGACGCATTTATTCACAATCAATCTTGAGAAAATGAAAAGGAAGGACTTTTAATGGCGGGGTTCTTAAAGAGGCTTTATGATCCACAGCTGCTCCATTGGTTTATATGAGTTATTATTATCCTTACAAGTGTTGACAGACTTTTTTTTTTCCCTACGATAAAGGCAGCGATTATTTGTAAGACACATTAAAAAACCATCTGAGGCTGCGTCGGGTCCATAAGTGTCTCACTGTAATGTGACATTCTAGACCCGGCGGTTGAGTCCGCCTCTGTGTTTGCTGTCTGGACACCGCGGAAAAGACATCTTGATTTGACAGGATAGAATCCAAAGGAAGTAATTTTCTTTAGTATGAGATTTTAGTTTAGGATACTCCAGGGTTCACCTCCTGGGAAAGACTGAATCCCAGTTAGGTTTGTTGTCTTCCAGTGAACTCACCACCTGCAGGAAGGTTCAAGAGGGGCTGGTACGGTGTAGTGTGATTTGGGTGGTGTTCAAGGAGACTGCTGCCTCTGTGACCCAGTAATGGATAAACTAACGCAGATGGAAAGGTGGATAAAACATCTTTGAAATCGAGCAAAAACAATAGCTGAAAATTAAATTAACTTGAACATAATATCGGACAGATGTGCATTAAAATGCCTGGGGAATGTAGTGTAGCTCCCCCTATCTTCTTCTGCAGGATGTGCAGTTATCAGTAGGAGAGTTGGTGTCCTGATCTATAGAATGAACTGACTGGTCTGTTTGTTATTGTCTTATGCAGTAAAGAAACCCTGTAACTTTGTCCAAAGTTTTACTACCTAACCAGAAATGTTCTGTCAGCACCCGGGTGGGTGTTGCATGTTTTTATTAATTTCCAAAGAATTCTGAGGGGCTGGATGATTCTAAACTGAAAATATTATGCTAAAAATTATTAATTTTTGAAATTTTAAATTTACAGTCATGGAAAAAGTATTTGATCACTATTGAATTTCTTCTTCATTTGAATGCCTTGTACCAATAAAGTAATATTACCTGAAGAATACATGAAAACATTAAAATGCCGTAAAGCAGTCGTTCTCAACTGGTGGGTCCCGACCCAAAAGTTGGTCGCGGTCCTGTTCTGAATGGGTTGCGAACAGCTGGTCAAAATACTGTGAATCAGCTGTGGAGCATGTGTTTTATTTGAGAGAATGTCTTATTTTGAAAGGCACACTCTGCTGAATAAAATGAGTATGTTTAAAATAAGTCTTTTTTTTAATTATTTGTTTGGTTTCAATTTTATGAGAGTGGGTCGGGACTTAATGACCACAGGAAAATGTGTGTCCCAGAGTGAGACCAGTTGAGAATCACTGCCTTAAAGCAATGTTTTGGCTGTTGATGGAATATTTGGAATATTTATCAAGAAAATCATGGAAAATGGCCAGACATCAGCTCTAAAATAAAAACCTTATGAGCTATTATTGTTCTCATCAATATATTTGTCCAAACAAATGTACCATTTATTGGTAAAAGGCACTAAAATGAACAAGAAATTAAAGAAAAGATTTATTGTGGTCTTTTCCATGACTGTATATCATAGACTTCTGTAGACCTCCTGCAACACATTCATCCTTAAAACCCATCTTTTGAACCTCTATCTATGGAACATCTACTGATAAGATGCTTTACTCCTGGTCAAACTAATCAAGATATTAATGGTGAAAGACATTTCCATAATATTAAAAGACAGAAAAATATTCAGGTTGAGGAATAAACCTGAGGGAATTGTCCCTGGAGTTTAAGCTTCCTGCTCGATGTCCATTTGAGCATTAAATTGGAAAACATGAGGAAAAAATGAACGGAAAATATGCAGAGTATTATCTGTCTGTACTGCACATCAGATGATTCTCCCTGAAGTAAATATGGAGAACATCTGGCTTTTTTTTTTTCTTTTGTTGAAATAGGAAGATAAGCATAGGTTAAAGACACTTTCAAACAATTAGTCTTTCCCTTTTCTGGGCATGTGATGAAGAAGGACATCAACAGAAAGTATTTGGTAGCTCCATGACCAGTGAGTCAATTCCAAAAGGTCACCTCAAAGTTCTGCTTCATGATTTAAGCATCTTTGTCTTGGCTACAAACAAAAGAAAAATAAGAAAAGAAATATAAAAGCTTCCATTCCTGTCTGATAATCCATAAACCACAGCAGGATGATTTACAATCGTCCCGGCAAAGCAGCGCCAGACGCTTTATTTATCAGTGGATGTTTCTTAAAATTAATGTAACACTATATATTTTATTAGACTATATCTGCAAAAGGTTTTCAAAGATGTGTGTAAAATAAAACATAGAATGTTTATCCCATTGTGCCTGGATAGGACGGAGGTTCTCGGTCTATCTATCCGTCTATCTGTCTCTATGTCTATCTGTCCAGGGGTCCAGAGGTGAGAAGAACTCTCCCTGAGTTCAGGAACCTCCAGACCCTCTGGTGCCTTTGAGTTTTTCTCCACACATTTGCGAATTTTATGACTTAAATCTAGACAAATCTTAACAGGTATCTGCAGTATGACACACCTGACGATCCGAGAGCAAGAAAACAATAAAAAAAAAAATGAATACATGAGAGGAAAGGTAGATATTTGAACATGGGTGATAAAAGTGACCAGATCTCTGTGGAATTCCATTACGTCAGTGTATTTTCTGGTTATCTCAGAATACTGAATATACGTTAATAACTTTAGTTCTATTGAAAAAGATATTATGAAATATCTCTTTTTAACCAGCAGAGGAGATGTTTAGTCTGGAACGATAGTGATGTTGGAGGGAGAGACTGCTGTTACTCATAAGGTGTGTCTTAATACTGCAGATCACTTTAATTTTACTGGCCATGGTTGAATGCAACGCTTTCAAAAACAAGGCTTTAGTTGAAAGGACACCAGATGACAAAGTCATGACACATGGTCCAGTATTGGAGCTTTGACACTAACTGGAAACAAGACGGAGGGATCTTCAGTGGAACTAGTTCAGCCATCCTAACAGCATGCTTGGAGCGATGTATGTTTTTGGATTTATATATTGTATATGTGTCGGCAGTGGTGGTCCAGTGGTTAAGGAAGCGGACTTGGGTCTGCAAGGCTTCAGGTTTGAATCCAAAGCACCTCAGTGGCAACGTGGTAGCTGCTGGTTGCTTGTAGGCTCTCCACCCACAGGAAGGCTCACAGTATGGTGCAGTGTGATTTGTGTGGCACCAGCGGTCCCAGCAATTGACAAGCAGAATGTTGTATATAGGTGGTTGTGGCCTAGTGGTTAGGGAGGCAGACTTGGGTCTGCAAGGCTTTGGGCTCGAATCCACCAGCTCCCAGGGTGCCACTGAGGTGCTCTGAACATAGTACCATCCACAGGGCTTACAGTATGGAGCAGTGTGATTTGGGTGGCAGTCATGGAGAGTGTTGCCCTTGTGGTAATGGATAAGTTGATGAAGATGAATGGGAAGAAAACCAAGGAAACACACACCACGGACAGTGCCATGCTCAGTGGTAACTTGGCAGTTGGTGGACTTGAACGGACCCCAGTCTGGTTCCTAATCCATTATCAAGTCATGGGGGAAGCCATCTCCAAGACCACCACCAAAGTCCCACTGCACCACACCAACCCCTCATGAACCTTCTATCAGGTGGTGAGCCCACTGGAAGTCAACCGCCAGAACCGGGCCCTGCTGTTCAATTAGAGCAGATCAATGTGAATAAATAGAAATAAAAACAACATTACCATGAATAATAAGAAATAACAATAAAACAATTATAAATATATGGTCCATCAAACATTTCATGCTAAATTGCGACCAAACAAATGAAGAAAATAAAGTTTGATTTGTGCTGTTTTTTCTATTTAAACACAATGTCGATCAGGTTGCAGTCCAGCCAGGGGCCAACTGGGCAACTTGAACAGATTTTATGTTGCCCCTCAACTCAAAGCGTGTGTTATTTATGGCCCACCATGATGATCAAACACAACTAATAAATCACACCAGTGCAAAGTCTTAATTCCTGAGTTTTACAGCAGCCATTACTGCAGGAGCCGTTATTATTAAGCGATACTAAACTGTTTTCACTGCTGTGAGGTGTTATATATTGTCACTGTGTTTGCTCAACTTAAATACTTTGAGTATTAATAAGTTTGAATTTAAGGTGGACGTTAATGACCAGATATACTGGTATACAGAACTATATTTGCAAGAAACAAAAACTTCATTTGCAGTAAAACATCTGCTCTTTGGAGAACATGTTACACGCCTACGTTAGACACCTATTACGGTCTACTTTGATGTCCCAAGGTGTTTTCCATTACTCAGGTTATAGCATTGGTGACCATACATTCTCAGCAGCGCCCCCTGTTGTTGATAGGACTATGACTGAGCCTTCAGCATCCAGACATTCACAGTTGGTGCTCACTATCGGAATGCGACAGGAAATTCAATGTAACAAATAATTAAATTAAAACATATGATTAAATAAACGTTCTTACCTGTGGTGTGGCAGGGTTAAAAGTCACACTGAGCACCGTGTCTGTGAGTTTCTGAAGTTTATGGAGGCAGCTGCTGCTGCGGACGTCATAGACGTAGGTCTGAAATCAATCAGAGGGAAACGTTAAGGCAGAATTTAGCAGAAAACTGAAATTTGTTAAAAGGACTGAAAAAAGCTGATGTTTTTTGACAAAGTTAATGGGAAGAAAACAGTGAAACATCTTCATCAACATCTGCATCTTAACAGTGCAGTAAGTTCTAATTCTTTTAAACTCCTGCCATAAACGCTGATAAATCCAGGAGTGGACTTTTGTGTCGAGAGGAAAAAAATCAGACGACTTCTGCAGCTGTTTTGTTTTATGTTTGTTTGCAAAGTAAGCTCCGTCAAATTGTCCACGGGTAAACCGTCTTCTATCTGGGGCACATGACGTCAGCTCACAGCAAACAGGGTCGTTAGGTTCTTGGAAGAGAAAAGTTCCTTTTCAGGAACATTGAAAATGTCACCGAGATTTGAGGATGTGTCATTGTTTCACCGGCAACTCAGGCTAAAGCCTGCAGGAAACGTTAGACTGAGGTTTGACAGTAAAGCAACTTTCCATCTGTTTGCAAGAAAACAGAAAATCTTAGTCATATTAGTTCAAGTAAATGAGATAAAATAGTTCCACACACGTGGTATAAAAGAACTCGAAATCATAATTCAAACCTGCGTAACGTGAACTGGAATGTCTTTCTAAGTATGTAGATTTTCCTCTTTTTTTTTTTCCATAGTTGTGTTTTGATATATGAGGACAAGTATAAATGTGCCTGGCTTATTGAAATCTCATGGCAGCAACAAAAAAATATGATGAAGCTCAGAGGTTGAACAACCTCTGCATTTTTTTTTTTTACAAACGGCTGGAAATATTGGAAGGCAACGCTGTTGCTCTCGAATGTCGCTGCCGTGCTGAGCCCCGGTTATTAATGACAACCAGTGGCAAGAATTTATCCCCCCACTTTAACAAGCATACACACACAGACACACAGACACCAAGAGTAACAAGAGATCAGAGTAGGAAAAGGAAGTTCTCATCTGAGAAGTAATTATAAAAGCACGATCTGGAAAAGCAGTTAACAGTTAGTGTCTGTTCAGTATGAATGTGGAGGCTGTCGGGGAGAATGGACTGGAGTTGGAGGAGAACGCTCACCTCAGATGAACGCAACCTTGACGTAGACATTTTAGTCAAGCATTAAATTAGAGTACAAAAAGTTGTTATGTCTCACATCAGTTGTCCCCAACCTGCTTGTCTGTGGGTGAGGTCTTTACCTATCTATCTATCTACCTACCTACCTACCTACCTAACCAACCACCTACCTACTTTTGTAGAAAGCGTTGTCTACAAATAAGCAGGCCAGGACACACCTCTCCGTCTCGGGGGATTTATGGTATCAGAAAGGTTTCTGACCATGGCAGGTCCAACACGAATCAACTCATCAGCAGTCTCACCAACAAATCCCAAATACTGATACAGGCGTGTTCTTCTTATACAGTTTTTTGGACATTCTCAGACACTCATATCACACGACATTCAAGACATTCGTCAAACCTCTGAAATGTAGAATGTTGTGCTCCTGCACCTTGACATTGACAAGGGTACATCTTGTTACTGTTATCTAGGCCCCAGTTTATGTTGTGTCTTAATCGGTCTTGAGAAGGCGTCTTGTATCTGTTACCCAGTTGCCAATCTCTGTTGTCTCACATACCGTGGATACTAAACTTTCTGCAATTCTACAGTGACCCTTGCACATCAATGTCGTCCAACACTTTGTCTGTTCATAATACACAATTCTCCACCACAGTATCTATCTATCTGTCCAATCACCTACGTACCTACCTACCTACCTATTGAAACAGGTACCATGCTTGTTCTGCACAAAACTAAGCAAAGAGTTCTCTAATGAGGTAATGAAACCTCCAAAACTACTTTGCCACTAAGCATTGTACTTGTATGTTGCAAGGATGGTGATCAAGAGTACTACGTTTATTATTATATGGACAAAACCTCAGTTTGTTGCCGTCGTATCATTCTACAGTATAGAGTGGACATCCTGTCCTGGTGTATTATAAATTGTGGACTTTTGTTTCCAAAGTCAATTGCTTTTCTAGGTTAGGTCCAGACAGAAATACTCAGTACAGTTGTCGTTGTTGGTAGATTTACTATAAAACCAGAACAACTTACACAGCCGTCCTCAGAGCCTGAAGCAATAAACCTTCCACACGGAGAGATGGCAGATGAACACGGATGGCAGCGGTTGATGTGGTTCTGGTAACGGCGGACACATCTGAAAAGATGATGCACAAAAGAATTAAGGGAAGGTAGCATGAATATGTTGTTGTGAAGTTTTTATCAATCACAAACTTTTCTTGAACCTTCCTAGAGCATCAGTTCAGTGAGCTTTGGTTGAGAACCCTTGACATTCACACACTTAGCTCCGTAGGAAGAGTGGAGGAGCAGAATGGGGCTGAACAAACTCTAGTTTCACCTTCGCTCTGGCAGAGTCGAAGGGAAGTGAGTCGATGACAGATTCCTCCCTCGTGCGCCTTCCGTGTTGTTTCATTTGGTTTGCAGCAGCATGAAATGTCGTTACGATGGTATTCTGCGCTGTATGAACTGGCATGCTGGCAGCTGATCTGGTTTGAACGTGTTTTTGACAGACACATGCTAATATCATTACGCCGGACCAAAAGTAGGTCAGTTTCACTGGTGTCCAGTGAGTTCATGAAACATAGACGGTTTAGACACCAGGGAACACGTTCCTTCGTACTGTCTCACCACTTTATGGGTGAGGAACTCCTTTGAAAGTGAGGGTCTTTTTTTTTTCCAGGGGTGTTCTCTTTCCTCTTTACTGAAGGGTGCACGCCGGATTTTTCCACTCAACTGCTGACTCCTCAAACTGCCATTACAGCCCTCAGAAGAGTGGCCGCAAATGAAAACCTCAATAAATTCAGAAGGCTGCACTGAAAATGCACTTGTAAACTTTTTTCTACTACCGTAATATAACACAACTGCATGGACTGTAATGTTGGACCAGACCAGATGATGGTCCCACCTGGGCACGCAAAGTGATCAACTCATGCCCAGATCTTTTCTTTTCCATAATGAAATGAGAGATCTGGGCCCCACCGCCTTAAGCTTTAGACATCTGACCCATTTCCTCCCCTCTCTCCTATTGTTGGCCCTGACACTGACATCAAATAAACACCCAGGCCTTAAGAGAAGCACAGACTGTCATTAGAACACATTTCAGAATATAGATATCACGTAGATATTAGCTCTTCACCATATGAGTTTTCCAAGTTATGGGGAAGCAAGTTTTGCTAGATTTTTTTTCTTGTTATTTTCTCTTTTTTTTTCTCAAACATTGTGTCGTTTTGTATCACCGTCTCTCGCCTAGTCATTTTTCAAATTCTCCGGAGAATAATATTAACACCAGCCACAAGCTGGTGTTTTTTAGTGCTGGTCCCAAGCCTGGATAAATGTTGCGTCAGGAAGGACATTTGGCTAAATCAAAGATACGAGACAACAAATCCATTTTTCCAAACCGATCTGACCGATCCGGTTTCCATATCGGCCTGGGTGACGTGTTCAGAGGAGGGACAGTGGCTACATTGGTAGAAGAATGATCCTAGAGATGGAGCTACCAGGTAAGAGACAACGAGGAGATTGATGGATGCAGTGAGGGAGGACATGGAGGTAGTTGGAGTCAGAGTTGAGGATACAGAGGACAGGGGGAGATGGAAAATGTTGACTCACTGAGGCAACCCCTAAAAAAGGGACAAGCCAAAGGAATAGATGAAGATAGATAATATTAGATGTTTTCTTAATCACTACTATTATTATTTTTATTATATTTTATCTATATTATATTAGATTGTAATATATATTTATGTTTTTGATGTTTAGATAGCAGAGAGTTTAGATTTAATTAATTAATTGTATATTTTGGGGTGAATTAATTGGTCTTCAGTCATATTTAATGGTGAATCGAGCAATCGAGATAGGAGTGAATGGACAGACACAGATCTGGGTCTCCACAATGAGCAACAGCAGAAAAGTGCAGTTATATGTGGAACACTGATGCAGCAAGATGGACGAGACTCATCTGTTTTCAAATCTCGACGAGTGCATGTTGACTCTCAGGTCAACAGCAGAGTCGACACCAGCTTTCACTGTTGCGCTGATAAGAAGCAGGTCCAACAGGTTGAAGTAAACACTCTTCAGTTTTCTAGGTCAGGATGTAGATCTCCTGTCTGACTGAAGGAGAAGAGGTGATGCACCAGTCTCTCCCACACAAACTCAAATACACACCGGTGTCCGACCAGGGTAAGAAAAAAGATCGTACAACTTTAAGAGCAGCTTTAGTCCTGAAGAGGTCAGTGTGAGTACAGAGAAGGAGAGTGATGACTGTCTGGCATTTGCCTAATGACTAACACAGGCTGCGCTGACTGAGGGGTCGGAACTTTACTGGATCCACCTGGATTTTCTGTGTTTGTCATCAAAATAATCAGCGGTCTAATCATAGCGCTGGATTCCCGGCCAATAAGTTCTACCCTGTTTAAATATGTCAAATCAGGTGAAAGGTCTGGTTGTTGTTTTTCTGTTTGATGTAAATAGTTCTGTCAATGTCTGCACAGTTTGCTTAGTTGATTTGACAACGTGATCGTGTTTTTTGTCTCCCTGTGATTCTGGTCTACATGACTGCTGGAGATTTCTTTAGCCTTGAAAAAACTAGGGCCCGAGGGCCAGATGTGGCCCGCTTGGCATTATAATCTGGCCTGCCAACATTTCCAATTAATCCAATTAACCAATATTATCATTCTCTGGTGCCTTTCTCCTGCATTTCCTGCACAAAATATTCATGGACATTTTTAAATACGGCAAATATCCTTATTTTTGTAGATTTAGTTTATCATTTTAGACCTAATTGCACAACTTTGACATGTCTTTTATCTAAGTTCTGACTCCATCTATCTCCTCATGACTAGGCCACACTTTGGCTCGAGTCACAACATTTGCCTATGCCCAGAGTAGAAAATAGTAACATTCTATGCATTTTAGCCTTTATGCATAGCTTCTGCATGCAATTTAATGTTATTTCACACAATAGTGGTGAAGTGGTGGAGAAAGGAACTGGACTGAGGTGCAGAGGGTTCCAGGTTCGATTCCACCAACTGCTCAGTATGCCACCGTCCCCACCCACTGCTCCCCAGACCACACACTGTTGACTTTTCTGATGGGTTGAGTACAGAGGTCATTTGGTTGTGTGAATCACAATGACAAGGAGTTTTCTTCCTTCTTCTAAAATGTTCCATCTATCTGTTAGCTCTAGAGTCAAACAGTTTGCCTTGGCCCGCTCCAGCTCTATAAATCTGTTGAAGCTGAATTAATGATATGAATTAATTTTGTTAATTATTACAGCATGAGTTCAGTGGCTAGTAGACATCTCAGGAGACTTCAGGGAAAGAGAGCAGATCACTGTTCAGCTACAGGATTCTACATCAACAGATCTGTTTGTCAGATGTGTTAAGTGTTCTTTCACACCAGGTCATATTTGCACGATTCAGAAGATGAATGCACCAAGAAATGATTGAGGTTTAAAGACAACAAACTGTAATCAACCCTGTGGTTTAAATACCTCTCTGGAACCTTCCTTATGTATTTATTAAAAAAAAAAACATATAATTATGGCAGCGTGCATGTGCAGTCGTAAAAATTGCTGTTTTTACTCCAAAATCGAACTGACTTGGTTTGGTTATTTTTTTTTCCACCATCTTCCTTGTCAAGTCCTGACAAAGAGCACTCACACAAACAACTTACGTAAGTTAATATTCGTGCCACAATGTGTTCCAAGAATTTTTACAGGTTATTTGGTCGTTATTGTGTTCGCAACAAGCGCCAAATTAAGTAGAGAGTGAAATTCAGGAGACTGAGACAAAATTAAATTAAATATTGACACCAGAGCACAGAGCACACATGCCGATGCCAATCCTCAGAACACAGGCCTTACCTTTAACCCCGCACGGATATTAATCAGACAGGAAAAAGGGTTTAGACGCAATCTGGAATTAGGAGGTAAGCATGGAAGCAATCGTGGACATGAAAAGATAAAATACACAATAACGTCTTGTTCTGGGCCAAAAAGAACATTTTAAAATCCCACAGAGCCCGGTTGAATTATCTGCCTTATATGGATGTCATCAACTAAAGGCCAAAACAAAAGAAACTCTTTGCTATTTACCTTGGAAACGGAACAAATGCAGATTTACTCATCAACTTAGGAATGTTTGTCTGTGAAAGAGCAACGGAGGTAACTCAAATTTGACTTCATGTCACAGGAGAAACGTTGTTTTTTGGACTCTGGAAATACCTGAGCTAGAATGTTGAGAAACGACAATATGTTTACCCTGCCATTCTAGGGTGGGAGGGTAAACAGAAAGCACATTCAGCAGCAGTTTCTGCCTTTCAATATTTTAACAATTTGAGAAAATTTTAAACAGGTTTAGAACTTGGAAAATTCAATTTAGGTTTTATATTGCATTTAATTCTGTATTCACAATGTATTTCTACATTTGTATATATATATATATATATATATATATATATCAGTGGTGGGCCCTGAGAGCCAGCAAAGCCTTCTCTGCTGGCCTAAACATACTCAGGAAAACACATTTATTCATAAATATTTTGAAAATAAAATATTATTATTTATTTTTATTAATAGAAAAAAGAGTATTTACATTTAAACAATTCCCGTAAGTGAATGGACACAGCCCCTTCAGTTTATGGTGCTCAGACCAATCGTCTCACGAGGTTGCGATGACAGGGCCTTCCAGCTGGCCCTACCTTAAAGTCATCACGTATATGTGGATATGTGGATTGAGTCCTGGTGTCACTGATGTTATTATGAGGCGTATTAATTCGACGTCACAGAACTATGATGTCACTGAAGGCCTACAGTTAAAAAGCACGGCCCACCACTGATATAAATATATATATTTTACCACTGGCTTTTCTTAAATTTCTTGCTCATTTTAATGCCTGGTACCACAAACATTACATTTGTTTGGACAAAACCAACGCTAACAACAAAAATAATTCATAAGAGTTTAATTTAAGAGCTGATATCTTGCCATTTTCCATTGTTTTCTTGATAGGAAACCAAAATCAAGGTGAAGTATACTGCCAAAAAGAGTGTTTTTAGGCTTTCTATGTTTTTCTGTTCACAGTTTTCTTCAGGTAATGTACCTTTAGTGATTCCAGGCATTAAAATGAATGAGAAAGTCGTTATACTTAATTCAGTCCTGTGATGATAACCAGGGTTCTGTTTACGGTGTTGTGTTTCACTCCTAAGCGGTGCTTTCCTGAGGATTTTTGTCAAATGGTCGCAGCTTTTTCTCTGTTTTCTCCTGATTTTCTCATTTGTACCGAAATGATTAAACATCTAACAGACAAATTTAGGTCCCACCTCAGTGTCCGCAGGTCCCAAAGCTTCACACCATCTGTGACTGCACTGCTGAGGAAGAGGTTGTATGAATCAGGCGCTTGTGTGCTGAACATGGAACCCTGTAAAATAGAAACAAACACATGAAAAAAAATCTGAAATCAGATAAATATATCATCTAGGAAAATGAGATCCCTAGGTTGTCCTGTTGGGTGTAGTTGAGTTGGCTTGTTTAGGTTGTCAGAAACTTGAAAAATCTCTAATGGAACTAAGTAAAGGAGTAACATCAGGAGGAGACAGGAGAAGATAACAGAAGTGGTGTCACACTGAAAGGCCCTGAGGAACTCCATGATTAAATAAGTGTGTGTGGGTTTACATGCGTGTGTGTGTTTAGGGCAGCAGAAGCGAGCAACGGTTGAGGTGTTCTTTGTTTAGATTTCCATTAAGAGTGTGAGAACGGTAGACGGAGAGGGCATTTCCAGTTCCATTTTCCGAGAACTTCTCTACTCTGATGGGTTCCAGGTGAAGTTTGAAGAGAAGGACGATGGAAAATTGAAGTAGGAAAAGCTGCAGCTCCCTGACATTTGGACCGCTTAGGACGAGAACCACGGTGTAAGGAAGACTGATGTTATGTGTGCATTTTCCAGGCAGGGGCAATCCCTCTGATCCGTGGGTATTAACCCTGCGCTTCCCCGGGCCTTTGGGCAACCAGGCAGAGGAACCTGCGGTGACGCAACGGCCAAGCTGAAATAACACAGCTCAGCCTTTTTTCGCGCTGCTTGAATCGCAATGACGTGACGAAGATCAGACAACTGTCGTTGAAAAACAGTCAGCTGTTCATTCTAGTTGAATAGGTTAATGCACCTAATCCTGTCTACTGGCCGAGGTTTGTCCAGTTAATCCTGGGTGTATATTATGTCATGTGACTTTAAGTACTCACATAGGAAAACACAGAAATGATTGAAGTCGGAACCCCATCGTTTCTGAGCATGGGATTTGGTTTGGTGTCAGAGAGATTCTTGATGGATTCATGTTTAGTTTGAGGACTTCATGGAGGTTTGCATTACTCCAACAACACATTTCAGACATTTTCTTATGTAACGGTGTGACTGTTTCAAAGATTCATGGACTTCTAAAGTCCATACATTTAGCATGTTTGAAGGATGGATGGATAGATAGATGAATAGATAATTGCAGAATAGACTGATTGATAGATAGATGGATAGATAGATAGATAGATAGTAGGTAGGTAAGTAGTTGGATAGATACACCAATAGATAGACGCAAAGATAGATAGGCAGATAGATAGGTAGGTAGATAGATAGATAGATGGACGGATAGATGAATAGGTGATAGATCAATAGATTGATAGATAGTAGGTAGGTAGGTAGGTAGTTGGATAGATACACCGATAGATAAACAGATAGATAGATAGATAGATAGATAGATAGATAGATAAACAGACAGTTTTATCCCAACCTCATTGGAAACAGCCTCACCTTGTTCTGTGTGATGCAGTGTGCTGCTCTGCTGTGGGCTTCCTGTATCCGTGAGACGAACGTACCTTTGTTCATGTCAAATACTTGGAGTGATCGATCTGAAGCACACAGCAGGACAATATCTGACATTAAAGTTAAGACAAACTACTCTCCTAAAGCTACTATAGGATCAGCAATTGACAATTTTCTGTCTCACAGATACAGTATATCATTCAATCACGTTGTGAGTCATAATTTCTGTCAATGTGTGTCCATCAAAAATGCGTAAAGTAAGTGCCTCCTTGTTGCAGTCTCCAAAACAGCAGACGGTAAAAATTACACTTAATCATTTGTTTTTTTTAAGTCAAAAAAACCACAAAAGTATCTGCTCCATACACTTATTGTACTGTACTGTACATACTAATTAAAAACAGGCTCTCGGGCCTTTAAAAGAACCTAGTAGCTGCATATGCTGAATAATGCATACATTGTAAAGCCTAACAAGGAGCTCCAACGCAGACATTCCTCCAAAATTAAAGACATGGAACTATTTTACAGGTTAAATCCAGCAGCGGGAGCCTGCAGGCCCCAGTAGTGGAGTAGATGCAGCACAGACAGGTTTCTCTGGTCGCCTTGGAATTCATCCAATCAACATTAACGCAAACTAAAGAATTCAGTTTCCCCTGCGCCGGCTTTAATGCAGTCTAGACTGCAACAGTTCTCGTTACTTGAACAGAGAATGAAGCCAGAGAGAAGGATACGAGAGAAGAAACCATTGACTGCAGACAGGGCTGTGATGTCGCTGGGAGAGGATGCTGTAAAACTGCCAGCCAGTTCCACTCTACTCCTCTGCTGATATCTGAAGGACAAAAGACGAGAGGGGAGAGCGTTATGGAAAGAAACTAGAGTTGACGATTACTGACCAGGTTTTACCTCTTAATGTCATCGTGTGTGTTGTCCACATGATACAGGTACAGGAACAAGGAAGGCCCAGAGGCAAACAGCAGAAATTTGTCCAGATAGTAGAATTGAGCTCCTCTGATGGGTTTAGGGAACAAACTGTTGCCCTAGAAGGACATAGAGGACCATTACGAGGAAGCAAAGGAAACTCCTTGTCATTGTGATCCACACCAATGCACACAACAAAATGTAACCCCCTCAAACCCATCACCAAAGTGACTAGTGGGCAGCTTTGGGCGCCCAGGACAAGTGAGTGGGGACGGTGCAACGTTTAGCGTACCTCAGTGGTAACCTGGCAGCTGGTGGATTCAAATCTAGACCTCAATCCGATTCCTTAACCACTAGGCCACCACTGCCACCAAAAATTATAATTCAGATAGTTGTTATAGACAGGTTAACAGGACAGTGGTGAGACCAGCCGTAATGTATGGTTTAGAGACACTAGGAATAGGTAGAAGACAGAAGGAAGAGCTGGAGGTGGACAACACAGGAAGGTTTGGAGAAAAAGCAAGAGAAGACAGATAGAGATGGTTTGGACATGTTCAGAGGACGGTTGTTGTTAAAAATATGGATTTCTATTTCTGATATTGAAATTTGCCGATATCAGATATTGGCGATATTGCCCAAACACTTCATTTACCATTTTGACTGAAACAGTCCTACGAAATCGTTGACTCGCTGTGGCAACCCCTGAAAAACAGTGACAAGCCAAAAGGAGAAGAAGAAGACAGTTGTTATAGTTCTAAAGATGATGTCTTAAAGAACGTGTTTGACAGCTGGTGGACACATAGTTGTCCATAACTATAGTCAAGACTGCGTGTTATTAAATAGTTCCATTGTTCAACAGAGTATGAACTTTTTCCATCATTCATTGAACGCAGCACACTTTACAACGCTCTGCAGTGTATGACAAATGCAACATTCCGTGAAGATTTTTCCACAGTTTTAATATTGTAAAACCCACAAATTCTCTCTTTTGGCTCATCGCAATGCTAAGAAAAGTGTTTTTATAAACTATGTGGAAAGGAAAGAAGGAAAATCTGTGATGCAAACAAAAAGAGTTCACTGAGGAGAAGAAGAAAAACCCAACATTGTGGTTATTTCTAACCTCAGAGGAAAAGCTGGAGTCAGACAAGGTAAATGGGAGAAACTGGCCGATCACGTTTGGCTCTGTCACGGTTACAAAGCCAAACGCAAACATTTTGACAGCTTTTTTTTTTTTTTAAGTCCACTTATACATTCCATTAATTAGTGAGGAATATTAATTTCTTCCATTTCTTCTCTCGAAAGTTTGGCATGAGCCAGAAATGTTGTTAATTGTGAACTCTTGTCCTTTAAGTTATTTAGAATTGTTGCCAGATTGTGGAAGAGCTAAAAGCTGCAAACCAGGCCAAAATTAATGGCAACGTCTCTGCCAGATCTGAGCTGGAATCAGGATGATTCTGAGGACAAGGCTTCTCTTCTTCCTCAGACATAGATTATAGTCTGCATATTATCGGAGCTTTAGATTTCCCCTCTTAAGCCAAGAAACACATCATTTATTACCTCTATCAATTTGGCCTTTCTATCTTCCCTGATTAAGGAAAATGAAATCAGAGAAGATTTCCAGTCTAATGACCCTTTTCACCGTCGAGCACGTAGATCACTCCTACAAACGCTCTCCAGTTCATATCTCTCAGCTGGATTAATCCTCCATATTATGACAGGCTGTAGACTTTCCATTAGTGCATGATGATAATCCGGAGGTGTTTATGCCTCAGAAGCTTCTTACAAACGGACACAGGAGTGACTGGAATTTTATTGACAATAAAAATACGATCGCTGTCTTCTTTTACAAACTGCCATAACGGGGATGAGGAACAATTCCAGCAGCCACATCTGCCTTTGAAGACAGACGGGAGGGAAAGCATGTGTCTGTAGTTATTTTGTTTCACTTCTGACACAATATGAGGGAGGACATTTTTCTAATGTGAGGTCACTCCGACTGGTCCACATTTCGCTGCTTTTTCATGGTCCGTACTGGGTTATTCAAAGTCAAGGTTAGGAATGTGATGTTGATGGCAACGGGTAACGAAAATAAACAAAAGACCTTCAGGGAGAGATTTCCAAAAAGAACTTGAGGATAAATGACTACCTTTACCATGATAATGGCAGGCTCTGACCTGCCTTGGGTCCAGATGCGTAGTGAGTGGTCTTCTGATGCGCTCAACCACCACTGTCTGTTCAGGCTCCAGCTGACGCTGCTCACTGGCCTGTCGTGCCCTGTGTTCAGACCAAAGTTAAAAAAATGAAGGGTGTGAACGCAACATTTACTTTTATGGTGCTTTTCAGAGAGTCAGGCGGTGTGATGGGAAGTGTCGAGCAGTGAACCACTGCCTCAGGGCCACTTTAGCGTCTTTCTCTTATCTCTGCCGCCCTCCAGTGGACAATTAAGATAAGGCACACTCATCCAAGTTCTACCTGGATGAGTAGCATTTACCTGCATAGACAGCAGGGTCGCCATTGAGTGAGGATTTGTACAATGCCACAGAGTTGTCACCAAGACCGCACAGGATTTGTCTCCCGTCACCTACAGAACACAAAGGAAATAACAGTTACTCTCTGAAACCTCTTCTGTTCTTGCATGACATTATACCAGCATTTTTTTCCTGATGTTACAGTTATGACTACTAGGGCTGGGTATTGATTCAAATTTTCTAAATCGATTTGATTCGATTCACAAGTGTTTGATTCGATCCAATTCACGATTTGCTTTGGTTTTCGATTCAGTTTTTGTCATATCAATTATAGTTCGGTACCAACGTTATTCTCAGAAGAATCAAAGCTAAAACTGAAACTTAATCCATTTGCTAATAAAAAACGTATTTTTTTTACAATTATTTCCATCACAAATTTACTCAAGGCAGTCATATTAATCCATCATGCATGTTTTATTTAACATGACTTGACCCAAAATTACTGGCGGACTCTAGTTTTAGATTTTAGATTTTAGTTCCATGTTGTTTTTACATTTGTTTTACGTGCAAGTGTGTTAACTCGCACTTAACCACGTAAATACATAATCACCTGTGGTGCCTGAGCTCACGTAAAGTTGTTTGGAAAAGAAGGAAAAAAAAGATCGATTTTCGGATTTATTAATCAATATCGTCCTATTAACCAAAAAAAATCGAATAAAATCGATTAATCGAATTTTTTTTAACCCAGCCCTAATGACAACATTTTATTTTATGCAAACTAAAATGTCAGCATATACATTATTATTATGGGTCAGCGGTGGCTAAGTGGTTGAGGAAGCAGACTTGGGCCCACAGGGTTACAGGTTTGAATCCACCAGCTGCCAGGCTACACAGACCCACTCACTGCTCCCTAGTGCTCAGAGCTGCACACTGTTTCCTTTGGTGATGGGTTAAATGCAGAGGTCACAAATGATTGTTAACTTTTCTTTCCTTTTCTTGTTGTGTTTATGTTGTCTCACCTGAATACTGAAGGCAATAGACTGGTTTGTTGGCAGCTTTCAGATGAGTACGTGGAGCAGTCGGTGCTTCACTGTCTGCGGGATAGTCACGGAGAAGTGAACCTCTGAACCATAGAGGAAAAAATAAAATTAGTATTAACAAAATTAGCATTGTTTCAGCCTTTATAATACGTTGTTGGATGTGACAGTTTACATGTTTTTCTTGGCCTCTTTGTAGGACAGGGTGTTGGGGTTGTTTATTTTAGGTAAGAACATGGTTGTACTGAAAAGACAAAGAGTGGAGTTGGAAGGAAAATCAATACAACAATATTTCAAGAAAATTCTTGTTTTTTCACTTTTTTTTACACTTGTAAAGTCTGATGCCATAATTGTGTAAAATCTGTCTGTCAGTCAGTCTGTCTGTCCATCTACCTAGTAGTTTGTCTATCCATCTATCTGCAAGAGTTGTCAGTTACCACTAACTAGTTAACTCCAGTTACTAATGTTATTGGTCATTCTGTTGACCAGTCATAGACCTCCCAGTATCTGTTCCTGATTCTAACTCTTTTGTTTCCAATCACAGAGAGAAAATGAACATTAAATACCCATTTCAAAACTCTTACATCTCACTAAATGTCATGAACTTTATGTTAATTTGATTTTCTATGAAGCCACAGTTTCCTCTGTCAACATACCGCGGGGCATCAGTGTATCCAGATGACTTCACCTTGGAGTGGAAAGTCAGAGGCTGCTCCTTTGTTCCTGCATTGTGGAAATGATATAGTGATAAAAAGTCATACAAATCATAATGACAGGAAAGAATAATATACGGCCTAGACTTCCATTTGTAAATCCACCATTGTCATGGCAGGACTACATAAACACTTGTAAATTAGATTCAATAACAAGGAAAAATCTCCTCATTACACTGCTGTGGTTGGAACTCACGTGGGTCTGAGGGACCCGTCTGTGTAGTGATGATAAATGCGACAATCAGTAACAACTCGACATTCACCTTTCTGAGATTTTAACATATATATACTGTATATGCCCCATCCTCTCACTCAGAGAGGACTTTTTCCTTCAAAATCAGCCATGCTTTACTGTACATTACAGTCAGTTATGTTTTAAGTCAGGGAAAATCAAACAAGATGGCGTTGTCAGACTCGAAGGAAAAGCTTATCCAATCACGGTACATCACGGACGCCTTCTACGTAGGGCCAGCTAGAAGGCTCTGAGGTCACAATCTGGCAAGATCTTGGTCTGAGTGCGGTAAACTGAACGGCTGTATGCATTCACGTACAGCGGGTAAAGCCCTAACTTTTGATTCTGAAGGCTCTGGAAGGTTTCATGGAACCTGACAACACTAGCTAGCTGAAATATGATTGGATGAAAAGTATTTATCAAACTTTTTAAATGTAAAAGCGCTTTTATATTAATATAGAATAAATAATGTAGTTTTTAATACAATTTTATTTTATATATAAAATTTTTTTATTTTTTTATGAAATATTTTATTTTATATAAAATATTTATAGATAAATGTGTTTTTTGAGTATGTTTAGGCCAGCAGAGAAGGCTTTGCTGGCCCTGACGGCCCACCACTGCTATTCCAGGATATATTCTTTGGCCTTTTTGGCTAATAGAATCCCTCGGTGTTTCTTAACAGCCCTACTGACTTCCTGCAGATCGTCATTTATTTTTAATAAGCAGTTAAAATCTCATTATTTCTGCTGACTTTAATGAGAGGATGTTTGGAGCAAAGCGAGTGTTTCGAGTCATCCCTGCATGAAATCCCTGGTCTGCTGGCTGCTCCTTTTAACAGCAGTCATTATATAAGGTTTTATTATAAGCTACTTTTGGCATCACGGTAAATAAAGCTTCATTATATTGACGCTTTCCCAATGTAACTCAACAAAGTGGCTAAATGGGTCTCCAGTGGAGCAGCAAATAGCTGTGGTGACAATGAGCTGCTGTGTGATTCACGCTGTGTTTAATTCAACATCTGCGGGAATATTTGGCTGCTTGATACAAGGTTAAATGGAGGCTTGAAGAAAATTGACAAAAAGTCGACAAAAGCCAGGCTTTTTGAATGAAGGCAAAATTGGAAGTTTACAGATACTTTTCACTTTTTAATACATTACATTTAAGGTCTTATCAATCAAGTAGTCAAGGTGAAGTATGTGCAAAATTATGGAGATAACATGGTTACTACTAAGGCTGGGTTAAAAAAATCGATTAATCGATTTTTTTGTTAATAGGACAATATCGATTCATAAATCCAAAAATCAATCTTTTTTTTCATTCTTTTCCCAACAACTTTACATGAACTCATGCACCACAGGTGATTAGGTATTTACGTGGTTACGTGCGAGTTAACACACTCGCACGTAAAACAGTAAAATTTGTGATGGCAATAAATGTAAAAAAATACATTTTTTATTAGCAAATGGATCAAGTTTCAATTTTAGCTTTGATTCTTCTGAGAATAACGTTGGTACCAAACTATAATTGATATGACAAAAACTGAATCGAAAACCGAAGCGAATCGTGTATTGAATCGAATCGAACCCTTGCGAATCGAATCGAATCGATATAGAAAATTAGAATCAATACCCAGCCCTAGTTACTACAGAGCCAGTAGATTACATAAGAC
>JAFBJS010055189.1:0-40795 GCA_016785265.1 Paraplagusia blochii | reverse complement strand
TTCAGATGTGCAGATGAATAAAGGTCGACAGGGAACTAGAAATTAAGTAAAAACGTTTTTTTTTCTAAATAATGTTATAATTCTTAGCTAATGTGATTAACGTTGCTCTCTTTGGATAAACATACCTCTAAAATACATTACTGTGATAAGCTCTGAAACAGCCAGATCCACCACGTAAAGACCATCAGAGCTTCCAATACATAACCAGCTGGTGTCGCTGCAGGGCCAGACACATAACAACACATGGGCACACAGTGTAAGAGGAACATCATGATAAGGAAACACAATTAGTTTCCTCAAATATATTTTATAGATAGATATAGATAATGAAAACCAATGAAAAAAGCTACTAACTAATTGTTTGCAACCAGTTCTTTGTGTTTTTTCAAAGCACAGACATAGGTTTTGTTTGATTTATTGTTTATTTTGAACATTCCTTGATTTACAAGGACTTTGTTCTTGTGGAAATACAAACCAGAATCCACACCAACATTGACTTCTCTAAATAATGTTAAAAAAAAAAAATCTTCATTCTGCATAAGTGATAAATTCTTATCCATTATCCAGGGTCTAGAGGGTCTAAATTTTTACAGAAACTGTGATTTTCTGTGATAACAAATCTTTTTTTTTTCTTCAAAACTACCAATAAACTTTGTAGAAAGTAACAGGTTGAATAAAACATTTTAAGATGTAAATTTTGTGACACCATGTGGTTTGACTAAGGTTAACGTTCATACTCGACAAAAAAGAAAAACGTATTTTACGTATTTATCTGCTCATCACTGTGGACAGTAGATGGCGGCCAGGACGCCATTGTCAGAACTGGTTTTGCAGTGACCACTTCAGATGACCAATCTGTTGTCTCTATGGGAAAGCAATAAACAGTGTAAACATCATAGAGTCCTAGAGAACAACTCTGACTTTTGTCAGCACGTGACATCACCTGTTTGATGCTGTGCAGTATCTTGGAGCATCCTGTGTCTTTTTTCCATTTTTTCAAGGTCCATTTTGGTCACCAGTCGACACTTGTGCTCATCGTGAACAGAAAAGCACCAGACCTGAATACAACAAATGTGAGTTTCTTGTATTATAAAGTAGATCTTATTCTTATATTATATAGTACTTTTCTTTAATGTACACCATGGTTTGTGTGTGTGTGTGTGTGTGTGTGCATATCACTAACTTGGCCATCAGCTGAGCCAGTGATAAGACTCTGAGTTCCCTCCAAGAACAGAGTGCAGAGCAGCGGAGAAGCTTTAATGGCAACAGAATTTGTTAAAGGTAAGTAAGGCCTGGTAATTGATAAACTTACAATAAGCATAAGGCAATAAGTTAGTTGCAGGAAGTGTAATATTAATGTACCTGAAAGCACAAAGGACTGGTACCACACAGCTTCAGTTTCTAAATCCCACACCTGTAGAACAGATAAGGAACTGCACAGTTAATGATCAGTAAGGAAATACTGGTGTTTTAATAAACGTGAATCATTATTAATTGAACAAACATGGGAGTTTGTTCATTGTTTGTTAATCACCTTAAAGGTACGATCCTCTGATGTGGTGACAAGAAGGTTTTTATTCCAAGGACAGAACTCAGCTGATGTCAGAGGTCCCAGATGCCCTGTCAAAGTACAAATGACTTCCTGTCTCTATACAAAAAAAATAAAATTGAAAACTGTCATTACATAACATAAATGTACATCATAAAATATAGCATATATGTTTTGTAGAAAAATGTGTTCAGTACCATCACACAAAGAATGTAAACACTGGCCCCTACACACGCAGCCACGGTCTCATCAGTGAAACAGAACGACAGATAGGAAACATCACCCAGGGAAGTACCGATCACTGTTCCAACTGCAACTCTACCTGCAGAATATATTCAAGAAATTAAAAATGTTTCTTTTTTTTAAATGGTGAATTCTTTTAAGCCAATTCCTTACCTTCTTTTAGGCGTTCCTGGCAATATTCAATATTCCAGACAATAATATAATCAGCAGAGGCAGAGCACAGGAGCAGAGGTCTCCTTTTCTTCCCAAAAGTGATGCAGCTGACCTCTCCATGGTGTCCAGTTAACACCGTGGGCTGTGGACACAGATTTGGAAGGCTTTAATTTGTTTCAGAGATGTAGCCTCTCCACGTTTTTCATCATTTCTCTCATTTCCCTCTCCTACTTACTGGTCCTCATTCCTCTCACCCAGTGTCATCCTGAGGCATGTTTGTCTAAGGAAATATCTCCTTTTTTCCAAACCTATCTTTAATTTAAATCTCACAACCTCCATACTTGTCCTGTACCACATCACATGCTTTTCTGCGCGAAGACCGCAAAGGTTTTCTATTCTTCCTTCCACGACACACGTTTAATATTATAAATGCACGCATAATGCACATAAGAAAATAAAAAATATTTCTAAATGTTCTCTTATTTTGTTACATACCTCCTGGGTATCGTTATTGTAAACAAACACGTCTTTGCCCCGCATCGGTATCCCGCAATAACTGTGACAGCATGCGAGCTGATGGTGTGACAACAATCTGCCACAATTTACATTTAGCTTCTCCATTAACATAGTTTACTTCGTAAAGTTGCCCTTTGCCAGCGGCGCCCATGTCTTAGTGCGTTTTACTGTTGCTTAGAAACCGTAATTTCCGGTTTTCGTAGCTTGTCTATGACTACGATGACATCGTACACAACAATAAGGACTATATGCACATTGCTTCGGTCAATATACGTCATTTCATAATAGTTTGACTATATTTGTGCTTGAAATGGTTTACTCGAGAATCACGTGGTACGTTAAATTTCTCAGTAGACGAAGTTGCGCAAGTTCTTTAATATATTTGATAGAAGTGAAACCTCGCTCTTCTTTGTCCTTATTTGGTGTAGTTCGATATTTACCCGTTAGATGGCGCGCTTCTTCAGCTGTTCGAGTTATAATTACGCTTCATTCATTTCTAATAATTTCATTGGGGACAGAGAGTCAAATAATTATAAACAAAATAAGTAATGTAAAACGCGTTTTATATTGACTTAATGTCAGAGTGTGTGTATTTTATAAATAAATATATTTTTAACAAATCCTAAGAGGGTTTTAGGTAATCGTTCTTGTAGTAGCCGGCGGATGTGACGTATGTGTTGCGTAAATGCGCTTCATTCATTTCTAATAATTATATTGCGAAAGAAAGTCAAGTCATTATAGAGCAAATAAGTAACATAAAAACATTTTATATTGACTGTATGTTAGACTCTGTGTGTATTTCATAAATAAATATATATTTTTTAATCCAAACAGGGTTTTGGGTAATGTCGTTCTCGCAGTAGCCGGCGGATGTGACGTTTTTGTTGTGTAGCTGGTAGCTGGGTGTCGTCTGTGCGGTAGTTGGTCGTAGCAGTCGACGTCGATCGTCCTTGGGATCTACCTGTGAATTTTATAGTAGAGAGCTAACTTTAGCTGTAAACCGTCAGCGCCGGGTTGTCAGGTTTTCCGCCCACCGGTAAACGGAAAAAGTGGGCGGTGACAACGTTATCGAGAAAACGCGCTGTTTGTCCGCAATGAAAACAAATAATGTTTGCACTTTCCGCTAAAAGAAGCTGACTCAACTTGGGCTAGGTTGCTAACTAGCGTGACACCAACTTGTGAGTCTTATTCGGCAAATGTGAGAGTAAGTAGGCAGAGCAACCGGGGAAAATAAAAAGCAACAAGAGAGTCTAGTCTTGGCCTCAAGGCCGAAATATCAGCACTGTAACAACGTGTACTTTAACGAAGAGAAAGACAGAATTGTCTGGATTATCTGGTCGTCAGTTGGCATTCGTAACATGAAACAGTCGCAGTCTGACACGTTGGGTTTTGTTCCTCAAAAAGACATTGTTTACAACAAGCTCTTGCCGTACGCGGACAGACTAGATGCCGAATCCAAAGAACTTTTGTGTAAAATTAAGTCGAACTTGAGCAGAGCTGTTCAGCTCAGAGAAATATGGCCCGGGGTGCTGTTTTGGACCAGGAAACTTTCTACGTAAGTAACGCTAATCTCTCCTATATCACCAACTTAAAGATAACGGTTTACAGCAGACAATTATGTCTTTGTGTATTTATATATCATGTTACTCAACACTAAATGTGGTGACGCTGTTTTCCCCCAGACCCTGGCTGGAAGTCCAGGAAAACATTCCCTGATCTTATTTGTTGTTGTTAAAGCCTTGTTTGTCACAGTGTGCCATGTCCAAATATTTTTCCTCTGGCAAAGTGAAATAAATGAACCGTTAATGCCACGATTTAGGACGGATTGTGGTTTCATAACGCCGTGTGTCACAAAAACAACCTGACCTGGATATCAGAGCCCTGCAAAAGGCCATTGACATTATTGCCAATGTTGAGCAACACTTTGGTGGTCGGTTGTGTGTCTCTCATATTGCACGAAAACACTGTGAGCGTGATGTGAGTGCGTTCTGAACAGTGCTGTGTAATTCGGATGTGCTGGATTGCTGCGCTCCAATCTTTAATCCATTTTACTGTTCAATGCTGCACTAACAGTGAGTCACTACTGCTTTACAATCAGATGACCCATATATTGTTTAACCATAAAGGCACACATTCTGGTGTCAAACAAGACAATAAGCCGTGTTATTTTATAATTCCTAAATGTAGTCCTTTTTTCTGATCAGCATTTATGTACCGAGTGGATTTTAACATGTTACCATTCTTGTTAAAATGTATTTGTTTATTTCGTTCATGTTTTAAACCACAAAATCTCCAAAAAGGCTTTAATTGTAAGCAACTGGTTTTCTTCTTGGGGTTGACAGACATTTCTTTCCTCAACCGACGAACCTCGTCATTTTCTAGTTGATGTGTATGGGAACACTAGTAGTTATAGTAGTAAAGTAAATAGTAGTAAAAAGGTGTGACCAAAAAACTCTTTACACATTTATTGAATTGAGTGATCTAGAGGAGTAGAACTACTAGTGCTTCCTCTGACATCAACCAGGAACGGATGAAGTTCCTCAGTTGAGGAATGTCTTTCAACTCCAAGAAGAAGGCATTTGCTTAAAACTAAACCCCTTTTGGATATCATGACCTGGATGAATGGGAATCTTCACAGACACCCCCAAATCTGTACTTTTTAGGTACATGAGGCTCTATGGTCGAAAGTTCAGCAAAGATGACCATGTGCTCTTCATCAAGTTACTATTCGAGCTAGTGACCATCCCCAATCTGGAGATCAGCATGATGCAAGGCCTTGCACGGCTGCTGATCAACCTCCTCAAGTAAGAACAGTCGTCGTTCTGTCATTGTACAGTGCTAATAACTTGCACTAAGCCGTGTGTTCGACTTTCAATGTAATTTTCACTCTTTATTTATCCAACAAACAGGAAAAAGGAACTGCTGTCAAGAGAAGATCTTGAGCTGCCATGGAAACCGCTGTACGATCTTTATGACACAATCCTCTTCTCAAAGACAGAACACCTGAGCCTCAACTGGTTTCCCAAGTATGATTATTTTCTCTATTTTATGTTAAGGTATTAGTGTGCTCAAAAGAGTACTATAATAGTCTTAAATAAACAGACTGTTGATGTAAAATATTTCCTGTTCATGACAACTGCAACAATTAAATATAGTACTGGGTGGCACAGTGGTCCAACAGGTGCATCAGTCTCAAAATCACAACAAATGTATACAACAGTCTTACAGACGATTCAAATATTGGAGCAGGGAAAAAGTACATCACCTGCAGTATTTATAAAAATGGCTGTTACTAGCTCACAAGAAAAATGAATGTACATTATGTTGCTCTTCCATTTTTCTTATCTATCATTGTGAAAGTTTAGGGTTCGTTCTTGATCCAGTGCCCTGCTGAGTCAGACTTACTGACCGCTGTTAAACTAGTGACTCTAGCCCTGTGATGTTTGTGCGATTGACTCTTTGTAACATGACAAACAATGCTCAACGAGTTGGTTCCATTCTGTGGAACTTTGTTGTGCAGTTACCAAATAGTGAATACTAAAAATATTTCTCAGTCGCAGATTAGCAGCTTTTGCTTCTGCTTAACTTGTGACTAATCTGAGCTTCAGAGAATATACTTTTCCTTACCTAGATTTTGGTAAATACTGATCCTTTAAAAGTCAATAGCACCTGACATAGGTACTTTACGAAAATACATGACACAGATACACATTCTTACACTTATATACAAAATTAACTCCATAATCTACCCTATTAGTCTCTGACTAAGAGACTAAAAAGGGCTCTAGGTTTTTTTTTTATCCAAATCACAGCTGCTGTTGAACCACCAATTAAAAATGTTTTGCCTCCCTTTACTAGATTTAATGTTGTTTTTGCCGTATGGAACAAGATTGAGTATTTCTTGCAGGGTCTTAGTGAGCAGTGCGAGGTTCTCTACTATGGTGCTATGGGAACATTGTATGTTCATCACATTAATGCATTGCCAGATTATTATTTTATGCTACAGCAGAGAAACAAGAACTACATCTGGCTGTTGGCTGGCTAATAACGGTCAAAAGCATGCAAATTCACAATCTGAGATGGTGTAGTGATTCACTTATATTCATCACCTGTTCATGGTTCTGGGGGTGGCGCATCTTGTCACATGCTGAATGTGTTCTTTATGCCTTTGTCTCCTTTCACATTCAGTTCTCCATGGCTTCGTTCATCCTCTAAACTCATAATGCTAAAATTGGTTCAGAGGTGGTAAGGACAATACTTCTTTGTGCTTTTCACACTTTGATCTGTCATTGGAGGCACTTTTTAGTCACACTGCATGTGAAAACAAAACAGCGGGCATCTCATGTGCAACCATGGAATTGAACAATGTTAACATTTCACTCATACTGGAGACTGTCGCACTGCCGCTAACAGTTGGTTTTTCTACATCCCCATGTCGAATATAAAGCATTACACTGTGTACCTTTTTGAAAAAAAGAAAATGATATCACTCCTTTTATATTTTTACCACCAGTTTACTTGGCTGTTACATGATACAGATTATGATTCAGTTTTTGCTCCGTAGAGAAACCAGAATCATTTTAGTTACCTTAACAATCTCACCACTTGTAGCCTTTGTTGCCCGTACTTGGAAATATTTATTGTTACACATCGCTCCCATTGGTCTTCTATAAAATAAACACCCCTGCACTTTTTTGAGCCAGTCATGAGGGAGATTCTCGTCACGTTTCTTCTTCTTCTGGAATGTGTTGATTGAACGTGAGAGCTCAAACGGGTCAGACGGGGGGTCTTTTTCCTGAAAGCCAAAGACACATGTAATATGACACATACAGTAGTCTAGGTCAGTGGTCCCCAACCACTGGGCCGGGGACCGGTAACAGTCCGTGGGTTAATTGGTGCCGGGCCACAGAGAAATCATCAATAATGCAACTATATTTGATTAGGAAATATATTCTCAGTGAAGACAACAACAATACACTCAAAATGACGCAGAGTCATTGATACAAGATTCTAACTTTTTATACCAGTCTGGTAGCAGATAATTATATGCTGTGTGCACTTAAGAAACCCTTAGTTAATTTTGGTAGGAAGATTTTATAGGTAGGAAAATATTTTAGAACACTGGAAATTTCATTTTATTAAGGGGTATTTATCTGCCACAACTTAATGACAGGTCTGTGAAAATACTAGGAGACATCCAAGCGGTCAGTGGTTGACCGCTTGAATGACCGCTTGGAAGATTTGGGAGCACTGATCTACATGGTCCATGATGTTGCTGACATATACTGTATATACAGTGCATGGAATTCATTTTCCTGTGATGGAACTCTCACAGTGTTTCACGTTGGGTTTAACCATAAACTGCGTTTAAGAAATGGATTTAGTAAAATGAACTGGCTATCACACATAAAAAGCAGAGTATATCCATGGACTTCAATTCAATGGTGGTCTCAGTCTACTTCTGAGACTTTTATTTTAAGAGCTGATGTCCACATCCATTTCTTAGCAAGGGTCTATGGTCAAAACTCATGCATTTTGGCTTTTAGACAGCCGCCACATGTTTGGCTATTGTAAGGTTAATAATGTGTTGTGTGTCAGCTGTTCAGAGATCCTAGGCCAGTCGGTAAAAAGAACCGACAGAGCATGTCCAACAAAGCATGGCTTGGACTTGCATGTGAGCTGAAAGGTGGGATTGTGGGCCAGGAGCTCAAAAGCTGTGGTTATATTAGTCCCAGGCTTTAAGTGACCTGCAGTCTGTTTGTTGACATGATCTTGTCAGGAGTTTATTTTAAAGTCAAAAACACCTTTGAATATAAGCAAACTCTGAGACACGTACTTTTTGTTGTTGTTCCTTTTTTTAAGTGTGAGTATATTGCTTAGATGGGCCAACTTCATGTTTCAATTTTTTTTTTTCTCAAGCTTGTCATCTAAATTTGCTCATTGTTCGTCAGCCTTCAGGGTTCCCCTTGTAACTGTTAAGAGTCTGGTGTGTGTAGTCTTCTTGTGTGCATGTCAAGTTGCATTGGTGGGAGGGTTGAACTGCTCCTCCTACATCAGTGTGTCACTGTTCTTATTGTCGTTGTTTCTCTTTAATTGCAGCTCAGTGGAAAATGTGTTGAAGTCACTGGTGAAGAGCTGCAGGCCGTAAGTACCGTCCATGACTATTGTCCCAACTTATATCTTTGTTTTTACAGCCAACATGCCATAAAATCAGCCCTTAATCATTCCCTAGATTTTGCCCGCTCTTTAGGATACATGGCCGTGTTTATTGGGATGGCTCTGCTGATATGTTACGCGTACAGTTAGACCTGTCCCTCTCTTTGCACCTAGGACAGAATTAGATGAGATAATAGGATTATCTGCCTGAGTGAGAGTTTCCTGCCACAGCAGGAGTGATCTGTGGTCAGTTGCTGAGACACTCTGGATCAGCGTTGAAGCCGTTTTGTCTTTGGCTTCCAGTGGATGTTGGAATTGCTGAGGAGGTCAGGTGGCCTGAAATAACCTCCAGAGTTTACACAAGCACATAATGAACTGCAAAAATCCCACCCGGTGGGACCACAAGCCCTGGGGAGACACGTCAGCATTTATCCTCACAGCTGAATATTTCTGGTATATCATTTCTATGCTGTCATTTGTGAAACACTGACCTCAAAGTATTAGAAATGATGAAAGATTTATGATTATCATAAAGAAGACCTGGTTGGTTTATTTAATTTTACAATTAAAAAACTTTTACTTGAGGTCCTTGACTTTGTTGATGTCCTGTCTTGTCGAAAGATGCCAGAAAATGATCGATATTGTAGTGTACTGTATGTAATATTGAGGCTTAAAGAGGCTTTCACGCCTGTTGTCACATTATTATTGTGTGTCATAACTTTGTTTATTACATATATTAACTGAGAAACAATAATTAATGACTCCCCTTTACAACAAAGTATCTGTTTTATCCCTTTTGATTGGTGTATTTATGCAGTTTATGCAGTTATTTGTTATAACTACATTCTGGTTATTATTTAATGCCTATCCATCGTTTATTGCTGTAGATACTTTTCAGAGTCTGCTACTCAGGAAATGCTAGATGAGTGGAGACCACTTCTTTGTCCTTTCGACGTCACCATGCAGCGGGCAATCAGCTACTTTGAGCTCTTCCTCCCAACAACTCTGCCACCTGAGCTTCACCATAAGGGTTTCAAGTAAAGAAATAAACTTTTAATATCCGACAATTCTTTGTGATATGCATCTTGATCTATATCTATGTTAACCCTAAAATATTTTGTCAGGTTGTGGTTTGATGAAATGATCAGCCTGTGGGTGTCCGTGCAAAATCTTCCAAGCTGGGAAGTGGTGAGACAATTGTTCATTTAAAAAAAAGAAAATGTGGCAAGTATTTTTATTTTCACTTGGTAATGTTTTGTTCTGTGTCTCTGTAGCATCTGGTGGGACTCTTCGCTCGTTTGGCCAACGATAACATCGGCTACATTGATTGGGATCCTTATATTCCCAAGGTTTGTTTGTTGTCCTCCTCCAAAATCTGTCTTCACCCACTTTGTTTCGCAATAAGTGGCACATGCTGCTATGACTGGCGGGGAAGAGGGAAACAACCTATCATGTTTCCTTGTTGATCTTAAGCTTAGTCACAAGTAGGGAAGTGACTTGCAACATTGCTGTGCCACACACACTGTAGTTATAAGCTTTTATAACCCCAAGAGAGTTGTGGTTTTAATGGGTATTGTTGTGAAAAATGAAATTATCTTATGTTCAAAAGATCTTCTGATTTTTTTCAGATTTTCACAAGGATCTTGAGAAGCTTCTACATCCCTGTGGGGAAAGGGCAGATGGTGGTCCCACATAATGTCATCAATGCCTACGACATTGGTCATGTGGTGCTTTGGGTCTCATCCCTCCTGGTTAGTTTGCCATGCACTACACGTGAGTGCAGTTAATGTTATTAATGTAACATGTTTGTTAAAACTGTAATTCGGTCTGAATTACAGGGTGGACCAAGCAAACAAACACAAGCTCAACTCAGTGGCCTTTTCAACAGTATTACATCCTTCTTTCATCCATCAAACCTTGGCCGCTGGTTGGTGAGTCTCATAAAGTTTTATCTTCAGTTTCTGGTTAGTCAGAAACAAAGAAAACTAATATCTATGAAGTACATTAGTACTGTGGTCCCCAACCACTGGGCCGGGGACCAGTACCGGCCCGTGGGTGAATTGGTGCCGGGCTGCAGAGAAATGCTTTTTCTTGGCCCCAGCTGTAAATTACTCACACTTTATCCAAACCCATTTTTTTTACTACTGTATAGAATTAACCAGGATTCCATCATTAGTTTTTCAACTTTATTTGATTAGGAAATATTTTCCAACTAACAATAACAATAAACTCGAAATAACGCAGATAGATTTAGACTGTTTTCAGTGATGACCAATTGATACTAACCTTATATACCGGTCTGGCAGGAGAAAAGTATAGGCTGTGTAGACAGGTAATTTGAATAGGAAAAATTTGATAGATAGGAAAATATTTTAAAAGACCGGGCATTTTATTTTTTTTAAAGGGGTATTTATCTGCCACAACTTAACAACTGGTTCGTAAAAAAAGTGCCAGGCATTTAACCGGTCCTTGGTGCAAACAGGTTGGGGAACACTGCATTAGGAGGTTAAATAGAAACGATATTGGGGCAGCGATTATGTTTGTATTGAGTTTCCACTATTGATGATAATTAATAGACCAGTGACGATGACCAGTGATGTTAGTTGCACGCCTTGTTTTGGAAATATGTGTGGTTGCTATCTTCACTGTTGGTTTATTTAAAAACAACGTGATGGATGCAACACCTTCACAACGCAGAACGTGTTGCCAATTTTCCTGGAAGCTTCCTGAATCCTATCTTGTTTAGAAGCAGCATGTGAGCAATGCTATCAAAGGTCACTGGGAGAGAGGCTCACATGCCATTCTGTTTTGGGGAACCTTCAGTACTAGGTGCTGTAGGACAACAGGCAACAAACTGCCGTCACAGACATACCTCATTTTTGGAAGGGGCATTGGTTTGCGTGTATTCTTAGCTGTAAGATGTTTTGCAAGAGATAAAAATAATAATTTCATAGCGTACTCTTGGGGGTTTTTTTTCCATGACATAGAGCATATACTGTATGTCAAACTCAAGGCTCGGGGGCCAAATGGTGGCCCGGCAAGTCATCTTGTATAGCCCGCAGGAGTTAACAAACCATTTAATAATTTCAATGCAGCCGGGTTTCTTAACCTGATCATCATAGAAATGGGTTATTACACAGCAAGGAACAATATTCGTAAATGATTAAAAATAAACTGCAGTAACATTTTAACTGTATTAATATGTTACATATCAGTTAGTATGTATGTATGTAGTATGTCTTCATTTAAAACCCTTTAAGGATATTGGATTGTTGATGTGGCCCACAGTACTTAATCCCTCTCTTTGTCCCAATGTCTAGGTGAAATTAATGACCCTTCTCCAACGACTCCCCGCCAGCGTGGTACGGCGACTGCACAGAGAACGTTACAAAAAGCCAAGCTGGTTAACACCCATACCAAACAGCCACAAGCTCACGGAAGAAGATATCACCAACTTTGTACAGAGTATGATGCAGCCCGTGTTGCTGGCCATGTTCAGCAAAATGGGGAGCCTCCATGCAGCGCAAGCTCTTCAAAACTTGGCTCTGCTGAGGCCTGAGTTGGTCATTCCTCCTGTGCTGGAGAAGTAAATTCAGCCTTTCCTGCATGCCTTACAATTATTATTTCATTCTGCTGAAAACACGAAGGATTAATTGTTTTTTTTTTTCTCTCTCTTGATAGGACCTACCCTGCCATGGAGACCCTAACAGAGCCCCACCAGCTCACAGCTACTCTGAGCTGCATGATTGGTGTGGCGCGAAGCCTAGTGTCAGGTGGGAAGTACTTCCCGGAGGGCCCGTCTCACATGCTGCCCCTGCTCATGAGAGCTCTGCCAGGCGTCGACCCGAACGATTTTAGCAAGTGCATGGTGTGTTTTCCCACCTTCATCATTGTTATTGTTTTGATGTGACTTTTGTTCATCCAATTCAAGAAAAAACTCACACCATGTCCCCAACAGATCACATTCCAGTTTATTGCTACATTTGTGGCACTTGTGCCTTTGGTGGACTGTTCATCTGCACTACATGAGAGAACTGATTTGTCTGAGGTAAAAAGCTGCTGTATATCCACAGTACTCTGTTTTTATTTATTTAGATATTCTCAAAAAGTTTTTCCTTAATACACAATTCCAATGATCTACAGGTGGAAAGAGAATTGTGCTCGGCCTCGGCAGAGTTTGAAGACTTTGTCCTCCAGTTCATGGACAGGTAGGAGATCTAATAAAAGTCCAACCTTTAAGTATATATATTATATAGATTTATATGACATGTTTCTGGACAAACTAACAGTATATAAGCCAACCAGAATCAGTTTTAAACCAGTGAGGCCTTCTGTGTGTTAGGCACAAGTATGACTTTTATTTTTCTCTCTGTCTTTTTTCACTCACAAATTGTTGTTAAAGTGTTTGCAGCCAAGAATATATAGGTGTGAGATATTTTTCCTGTTATTATGGAATTACATGAAATGCTACCATATTTTAAGTTGTATTTTTCTCTTTCATCTGCACAGATGTTTCGCCCTGATAGACACCAGCACTTTGGAACAAACTCGAGAGGAAGCGGAAACAGAAAAGATGACTCACTTAGAGAGTCTGGTAGAACTTGGCCTGTCCTCCACATTCAGCACCGTTCTGGCACAGTGTTCTTTAGACATTTTTAAGGTAACAGTTTCACTGTTGTCTTTGTCTCATCAGTTGTTTTCCCACTGTCCCCACATGCAATAATCACCTTATCATTTCAACAGGTGGCTCTATTAAAAGTCTTCAACTTTGCAACAACCAACATCTTTGAGACCCGTGTAGCAGGCCGGATGACGGCCGACATGTGCAGAGCGTGTTCAAAGGTCAGTCTTGTCCACTGAATGTCCTCACGCAGTACAAATGCACTAATGTTTTGGCAATTATTTGTTCATCCAATTGCCTGCTGTGTCTGTGTCCACAGTGTCACCCTGCTGAGTCTCTCAAAATGTTTGTGCCACACTGCTGCAATGCCATCAACCAAATTGCTGCCAGTAAGTGCTTAGAGGACAGAATCTGTTTTGGTGCAAGTTGTTTCCGTCTTAGTTTCCTGATGTGTCTATTTTCTTACAGATGAGGAAGTGTTGAATGAGGAGGAACTTGATAAGGAGCTGTTGTGGAACCTACAGCTTCTGTCAGAGGTGACGTACACGACTGGTGTCATTCAAGAAATTGTTACGACAAACATTTGTAACAGTATTTACTGTGTTGCTCTGTGGACCATAGGTGACCAGGGTGGACGGTGAAAAGCTCCTGCCCTACCGTACTCAGCTTGTCCAGATCTTGCAGCTAACGCTCCACCTCAAGTGTAAGCAGGGCTACACACTTGCCTGCAACCTACTTCATCACATCCTGCGCTCTACTGCCCTCATCTACCCGACAGAGTACTGCAGTGTGCCAGGAGGTTTCAACCAACCTGTCAGTGACTACCTTCCCATCAAGGTAGGATCTTTGCCCTTCAGCCTCAAAATGAACTTGTAGACAAATGGACTGTTGTTACTTGAAAAATAACACAAGCTCTAATAGCTGTGCTAGATAAATGTTTGGGGTTTAATGGAAAAGCTCCCCAGGGTGTAATGTGTTGGAGGTGTGATGACAGTCAATGAAAACCTGCTTGATTTGACCGTACATCTTAATAAAAAAATTTTGGCAAATAAACTGCAGTGCTGGCCTTGGGAATTGGATATCCTGGAAAGGAAATTTAACTGTTGAGAATGTGCACAAGAGATTTAATAATTTGACGTATGACATTGTTTAAGGTTTACAATAGTAACCTTACAATAATTTCATTTTTTTTTCTTCATTGGTCCTATTTCCTGCAGGACTGGGGCCGACCTGGGGACTTGTGGAATTTGGACATTCAGTGGCATGTTCCTAGTGTGGAGGAAAAAGCTTTTGCTTTTTATTTACTGGATCTGATTCTCCAGCCAGAGCTTCAGACCCTTCAGAGATTTGCACAGGGGGAACAGGACATGGGCAGGTAAGAAAAAGTTCTGACAACCAGAAGTTTAAGTCTGGTTAAACTGTACATTGTACATGTAATTCGCTGCTGTTAAGTGCTGTTTTGTAAACGTTGTGTGTTGGTGTCTCTGCAGAGATGATGTGCTACAAAGCCTGACCATCATTCAGCACTGCCTTCTTGGTGCTGGGAGTCTGATGCCTCCACTGAAGGGAGAGCCTGTTCCTGAACTGTGAGTAGAATTGTGATGATGTGGGTACTGGCAGGATATTTAAGATCAGAACCTAGAGCTTAAATTATGCTTTGAGCATTAGCAGACATGAAACGGTTAATTAAATCTAACATTTAAGTTAAAATGAACCTAAATGGGTATGTGTTTTTACAAGCTTTTTTTTTTGCTTTTTCCTTTTAAGGGTCCACAGTGTAATTAATCTGGATGAAACCAGTCTATACACAGGAGTAGAATATGGTTTGTAATCAAAGTTTTGACGTCACATTTGTGATTTGGAAAACAACAGAAGGAAATTGAAGGGAAATGTTTTCTTTCTGCAGACAAGTCCAGGGAGAACTACAGGGACGCTGTCTGCAATGTGATGAGGCAGCTGCTGCGTGAGTGTCTCTACTGAAATACGCTCTCAAGATCTGTTCATTTGTCAGGTTAGGGTTAGTGTGACCCACTTTTTGACCCCTGTATGTTCTCTTCATAGATCATATCCTGGAGCACTCTGAGGATGACACCAAGTCTCTTTTCTCCATCATCAAAGTAAGCTCTCATTAACATAACAGCCAGTTTGGTAAAAAAAAAAAAATTGTAACAATTTTTTTCTTTGCTTTCTCTTAATACCTTTATTTTTTCAGATCATCAGCGACCTGTTGCATTTCAAAGGTGTTCACAAACATGAGATTGATTCTCGCTGGAAGAGCTTCAACCTCGTGAAAAAGTCAATGGAAAACAGGGTGAGAAATCTGAAACTTAATCCGAACGTCTGTGTCCGTTTAATCTGACAAACAATTTCCAGCTTTTCAGGGGCTTAGATTACATGCAACGTGTGCTTACGTTAAAGCCTTCATCCAAACATTGTCTTTGCAGCTGCACGGCAGAAAGCAGCACATCAGAGCTCTGCTGATAGACAGAGTGATGCTACAACATGAGGTACAGCAGTTTCCACAAAGATCTCTTTTCCCAACTTAACATGTTTTATTAGTTTTTACTTAATAAGGTTTGTGTTTGATCAGGTACGCAAGCTGACAGTGGAAGGCTGTCAGTACAGGAGCATTCATCAGGAGCTGATGAAAGATTTGTTACGGCTTTCAACCAGCACATACAGTCAAGTGAGTTCACAGGCAGTTATACATGATTCCCTTTTGAACAAAATAGATGTATATAAATGGCAAAGTTTTTGCCATTATGTTTTATGTTGATTTGGAAACCAGCCACTAGGGGGCACAAGCCAGTGTTTTTAGGGCTAGTACTAGGTTTCTGCTGGAGGATGACTTCCTGTTCTTGATCTTCCTGGGTGCTCCTTAAAGCGCCCCAGGTTGATAAGTTAAACGCAGAGGACACATTTGGTTAAATGTCTTCATAATACAATTTGATTTGCAATTAATTCGAATTTTTTATTTTTAGGTTCGCAGCAAAGCTCAAAGTGTGTTGTTCACTGCCCTGGGCACCTACAACTACTGCTGCAGAGACCTGATCCCTCATGTGCTGGAGTTCCTCAACCCCAACAACAGCAATGTGACACAGCAGCAGTTTAAAGTATGGCATTCCTCTACCTCTAGACAGAAAAAGTTTAGATATTTGTCTCACGTCTTCTATATGTATTTCTGTTTATTTTTATGCTTCTGTTTTTGCTTCATCAGGGTGCCTTGTATTGTCTGCTGGGGAATCACAATGGAGTGTGTCTGGCCAACCTGCATGACTGGGACTGCATCACTCTAACATGGCCTGCCATCGTGGGCTCCGGCCTCAGCTCCGCCATGTCATTGGAAAAACCTTCCATTGTGCGACTGTTCGATGACCTTGCAGGCAAAATTCATCGACAGTATGAAACCATCGGCTTAGAATTATCTGTGAGGGCAACAGTGCAGCGACACAAACAAAACAAATGTTTTTGTTCTGTTACATAGAATCTACAATCACTAAATAGTAACAGATGGTGCTTTGTTTTACCTTTGTCTTCTTAGATTCCAGATGAGTGCTGTGACTTGGCTAAAAAGCTTTGGATCACTGGGAATCCCATTCCAGACGACCCTCAACCCACAGATGAAGAAATAGCAGAGGGTCTGAAGAGCCAGGAGTCAAAGAACTCAGAGGCTGTTGAGTGAGTTCCACCAACAAGAGGACAATCATGAATTATTTCTTGAATTAGTCCTGTAGGCTGGTATCATTGCCTGAAGTTGTTTCGACTTCTCTAAATTATCAAGTGACCCAGAAATAAAGGACTGAGTTATTAATTTTAGTCCAATTTTATTTTATGAAGAGTAAATGTTAATCTCTAACATTGACAGGAAGTACAAACGCCTCATCAGTGATCTTTTGGAGTGCATCAACAACAGAAACATGTAAGTCAGTTATTTTTTTTCATTTAATTATTTTTTTTCACAACAGATTAACATGTATTTCCTTTCTGTTTCCAGGCCCTGGAAGTTTGAACACATCGCTATTGGTTTTCTGTCCCTGCTGCTCAGAGATGACCAACAGCTTCCACCTGCTGCTATTACTTTCTTTGTCAAAAGCCTCAACCATGACTCCCTTTATGTCCGCAAGGTGGGACATGCGCATGTCATGTTGTTCTATAGACTGTCTGTGATAAAATATTTTTTTTAAAGAATGAATTCATGTTGCAATGCACTGTCAAATTTATTAATTTTATCACAGGGCTGCTTTGTAGGGATCTATGGACAATCTTAATGGTGACATATCCTATTTTCTCCACTAGGTGGCCATATCAGCTGTTGCAGGCATCTTGAAACAAATCAAGAGACTACACAAGAAAGTTCCTGTCCAACCCTCAGAGCTTTGTAGGCATAATTTTTTTTATCTGCTTACTTGAACACGGCAGTCCTGCCTTTTGTTTGTCCTTATACTCATTATTATCTAATTATTTTCTTTTTTAGGTGAAGTGAAAGAGTTGAATGGCATCATTGCAGGAGACCGTTCAGACAACAGGTGGCTCCAGTACAACAGCAGCAGTTTGCCACGCATGCAACAAGACTGGGACAAGTGTGTGTTTGTGGAGAAGACTCACTGGGGATACTACTGCTGGCCAAGGTTCAACTTTATCCATTATTTTCATCAAGTTTGTTGTACTGTCTCTTTTATTCTTAATTTTATAATTTTATTTTTTATAGAAAGTTGATGATTTATGCACCTCAAGAAGAGCAACCAAAGCAAAACCTGGCCATAGATGAAATGACAGAGGTTTGAGTTTATATATTATTTAAAATAACTTAACGCAAACCTAATGAATAAATCTTCTCTTTATAAACTCATCTTTTCTCTTACAGCGGGAGCTGATCATCTACAACCATTTCTCTGATCCAGTTTTCATCAATCAGTTCATTGAGTTTCTGTCTCTTGAAGACCGTAAAGGCAAAGACAAGTTCAGCCCTCGCAGGTTCTGTCTGTTTAAGGTGGGACTCGATTTCACAGCACAGAGTGGTTGATGATTCAGACCAGCCTTTACATGAGACTCCCCTCTTTTACAGGGTCTGTTCCGCAATTTCAGCGACGCCTTTCTGCCGGTGCTACAGCCGCACATGAAGCGACTTGTGGCAGACGCGCATGAAAGCAAACAGCGTTGTGTGGCAGAGATCATCTCTGGTCTGATAAGAGGTTCCAAACACTGGAGCTACACAAAGGTAGATATTTGGAACTGCACTATTGTCTTTAAATGGCCTTTTACAGACCAAACCAGAGAAAACAAGTGTCATAAGTTTGAGTTGATCAGCCTCCCTTTCAGGTTGCTCTCTGCTCCAAACATAAATCTAAAGATAAATAAGTATTGCAGCTGGTTATAATTCTTTAAATTTCCATTTTCCATCAAAATTATTCTCATTTGATCTTCTTCACTGGATTTTATTATTTTCTTTTATCTTAAACCATAGTTTTTTGTGAGACCAGCCATGATGTATGGATAAGAGACACTAGGAGTAGGTAGAAGACAGGAGACAGGGCTAGAGGTGGAGGAGTTAAAGATGCTGAGGTTCTCTTGAGGAGAGACAAGGATGGACAGGATCAGGAATGAGGTGATTAGAGGGACAACACAGACAGGAGAAAAGACTAGAGAAGACAGATTGAGATGGTTTGGACATATTCAGAGGAGGGACAGTGGATACATTGGTAGAATGATGATCCTAGTGATGGAGCTACCAGGTAGGAGACAAAGAGGAGATTGATGGATGCAGAGAAGGAGGACATGTGGGTAGTTGCAGTTAGAGTTGAAGTGAACCTCTGCCTTCCTAATCAGTAGTTTAACTTAAGCTGTAGCAGAACAAGCAATATGTAAAATGCCAGCAAATGTTGTCTTTTCCCCCAGGTGGACAGCCTGTGGGAGCTGTTGTGTCCTCTGCTCCGTACGGCTCTGTCAAACATCACAGTAGAAACCTACAAAGACTGGGGAACATGCATCGCTACAGCTTGTGTAAGCCTCTCTGCAGCCACTGTCCTGATTTTTTCCTGCATGTTCTTGGCATGTCCTCAATACACCCTTTCCCATTTGATCCTTTACAGGAGAGCAGAGATCCTCGCAAGCTTTACTGGCTTTTTGAAATGCTAATGGAGTCTCCAGTTAATGGCGAGGACGGCTCCTTCGTTGATGCATGGTCTGTAAAATATTTGCTTACCTGTGCAGCTGGTGAGGGACTGTGAAAAGTATTTTTAATATTGCTTTCTTTTTAAATTTTCCAGTCGTCTGTATGTTCTGCAAGGAGGTCTGGCTCAGCAGGAGTGGCGTGTACCAGAGCTCCTGCACAGGTTGCTACAGTACCTGGAGCCCAAACTTACACAGGTCTACAAAAATGTGCGGGAGAGAATTGGGAGGTAATGGATTTTATTTTCACAATTTCCTTCTTTATTGTTATTATTTTCCACTCATCCTTTGCTTTTCTTTTTCTCAGCGTGCTCACGTACATCTTCATGATTGATGTAAACTTGCCGTACACCCAGCCGACCTCCTCACCTCGCATCTCAGATTTCACCGAGAGGATTTTGTTGCAGCTGAAGCCGCTCATTGAGGGAGATGAGGAAATCCAGAATCATGTGATGGAGGAGAATGAAGTAGGTGTTCAGGATGAGAGAACGCAAGCAATCAAACTTCTCAAGACAGGTGGGTTGGATGCTTTTCTTAACCTACCGCCCCTAACAGCGAGAAATTTTAATGCAATTACAATAACTGTGTCTCAATACTTTTGCAGTGCTTAAGTGGTTGATATCGAGCGCCGGACGCTCCTTCACCACCGCTGTGCCCGAACAGTTACGGTTGCTTCCCCTGCTTTTCAAGGTGAAACGGACTCATTTACGTAGTGTTTTTTTATCTTTCTTTCACTTTCATCAACAGGAACTTATAACAACAGCAGCCTAAACATTATGTCGTGTTCTTAGATCGCGCCTGTGGAAAATGATGACAGCTACGATGAGATGAAGAGGGACGCAAAGACCTGCCTCTCTCTGATGTCTCAGGGACTTCTCTACACGGATCAGATCCCCATGGTCCTCAGTACTCTGCAAGAGGTGAGTCATCTCACTTCTTCCCATTGGCGTCACATGACTTTTTATTCTGCTGTCATCCTTAATGTCATCCTTTTTATATTTTCAATAACTTTAATGCAGTGGTCTCCAACTGCTGGGCCGTGGACTGGTACCGGTCCTCGGGGCAATTGGTACCGGGCCGCAGAGTGATGGTGCTCAACTTACACAATTAAACAGTGTTTTAAATTCCATCATGTTTGTGTATCCAGGCCAAGTTCAGCATGTCAAATAAACGGCAACTGGCCGTCTCCTAGTGCGGCCTGTCACAAGAAAGACATTCTCTGTCTGATTGAGGACGTCCACACTATAGTGGCTCTTCAATGAGGAAATGAACCCTTAAAAAATGCTTTGCCCCTTAGAGCTGAAAAGGCTCTGCATTAAAAAACAAACCTATTTCAGTGATTATCAACTATGTTTGCCAATTAAGTTGCATTTTCGTATTTATCCGCTACACCTTAAAGACCAGTCAGCGAAAAAATGCACAGAAATTTGACCGGTCCATGGTGCAAATGGTTGGGGACACTGCTTTAATGCATATAGAAAAAAAGACATATTCTGTCATGTTTTTGTGTATTTTAATAAAAATATCTAATAGCAAAGTCATATTTGAGATTTTCTTATTTATTTTTTTTTAATCATTAGTGTCCTTTCAAAATAAAGGTTCTCTTGGTCTAATATCACTGTGGGATGGTACTGTTGTTCTTGTCTGCAGATCGCTGGCAGCAGTTCTTGGCATGCTCGCTACACAGTGCTGACATACCTCCAGATCATGGTATTTTACAACCTGTTCACCTTCATGAGTGACCAGAAGGCCGTGGGCGACGTGCGATCGCTTGTCATACGACTGCTGGAGGACGAGCAGCTGGAGGTAGAATCCAGCATTCTTTAGCAGCGTCAGGTCAACAGTGGCACAGTGATCGATAGAGGCGTTACGTCAGAAGTCGAACATCGTGCCCTGTCTGACGCGGCTGAAAAATGAACACATTTCAGACCGATTATATAATAATCGACAACCTCACAGTGCTTGGATATATGTCCTAAAAGGCGTCCTCACTGCCTTTAAGCTTCACTGTAATGATTCAGCAGCCTCCTCCTGGCTCTATACCACTGCAAATAAAAAAAAAAAACAACAGACACACACACACACACCATCCCTCTGGTCTTTCTAGCTGTTGCTATGGTAACACAGGCTGCAGTAATCTGTTGCTATGGAGATAATGTTCAGATTGAAAGAGGATGAGAAGGAGAGGGGATGGAGTGGAGACAAAGCAGGAGTGGGGGATGGAGGGAAGAAGCCATTTATGTTTGGCAGGTTAAATGAACATCATCCCGACAGCAACACTTTGGAAATGTCGTATTCAGCTCAACCTCATTTTCATCGTATCGGCAATAAACTACCAGAAAACGATGCGATTTATTATGTAGCAGCTTTCTATTTCCATCTGATGATAAAGTTGCTGACCTTAAGTTGGATACATATTTTCAACTAAGACACAAAAAAGAATTGCTTAGGTCGGTGGTCCCCAACCACTGGGACGTGGACAGGTACCAGTCCATGGGTGAATTGTCGCTGGGCCGCAGAGAAATAATGTTTCCTTTTGGCCTCATCTGTCTATTACTTCCACTTGATCCATACCCATATCAACAAAATAACTGACCAATAGAATGGCTAGGATTCCATCATCAATAATGCAACTATATTTGATTAGGAAATATTTTCTCAGCAAAGACAACAACAATAAACTCAAAATGACGCAGAGTCATTGATACAAGATTTTAACTTTTTATACCAGTCTGGTAGCAGAAAATTATAGGCTGTTTGCACCTGAGAAATCCTTGTTGTGCCCATGCACAGTTGATATGGGTAGGAAGATTTTATAGGTAGGAATACATTTCATAACACCGGAAATTTACTTTAAATAAGGGGTATTTTATCTGACACAACTGCCACACAAAGAAGGAGTAAGAGTTACATTTTCTCTTGACGTTTAGTGCCATCTTTTTTTTTTTGCCTTAAGGTGAGAGAAATGGCTGCGATGACTCTCAGCGGTTTCCTCCAGTGCAATTTCCTCTCGATGGACGCCCCCATGCAGGCACATTTTGAAGCCCTCTGTAAAACTTCTCTGCCTAAGAAAAGGAAAAGGGAGTTTGCGACACTCAAGGACACCGTACCTTCTGCCGGTAAAGCAAATCGCCTCAGTTTTGCACCTCCAACCATCGGTGGTGATGACCGTGCTTCACAATTCACTCCAATGGAACTGAATCCCGTTTGTTTTTTTTTTCTTCAGACTTGGTCCGGCGTCACGCTGGGGTTCTCGGATTGAGCGCTTGTATTCTCTCCAGTCCATATGATGTTCCCACCTGGATGCCGCAGCTGCTGATGGACCTCAGCGCTCACCTCAATGACACCCAACCGATTGAAGTATGTGTTAGAGTCTGATGTTTGATTCAAATACATTAAGAATACATTAGTGTGGTGACGGATATCGATGTCCTAAGAACTGTACTAATAGAATTACTGCAGTAGTCTAGGCCTAAGGCAGTAATAACCCAAGGTCGCTTTACAAAAAATGATGGGGCTGGAGAGATGGGAGACTGAGGGACTAGGCATGAGAAGCGGTGACATACACGCCAGCGTCCCCTCAGCTGGGCAGTGGGGTGGAGAAGACAAGAGGAGAGAGGAGGATAAACCTCAGCAGTTAAAAGCACAAAAAAAACAAGACATTGCGTTGAAGGCGTTGGACGGAGACAGGGTGAAAGCCTCATGTTCTCGCATCATATAACTAGACCTTTTGTACGTTCTTCTTATCCAGGTCTAATTCATTCATTCATCTTTGTCGGCTTATCTGTTACTGGGTTACAGGGGCAACAGTCTCCACGACTGCCACTCAAATCACACTGCACTCTACTGTTGAGTCCGCTAACCAGGTCTAATGTTGGAGTTAACATACTCGAAGTCTTTAGTCTGAGTCACGTTGTCAACGTTGCTTCCCGCTTGTTGTCTTTCAGATGACTGTGAAGAAAACGCTGTCCAACTTCAAGAGGACGCACCACGACAACTGGCAGCAGCACAAGCAGCAGTTTACAGACGACCAGCTGCTGGTCCTGACTGACCTGCTGGTCTCGCCGTGTTACTATGCTTAACATCTGGTAAAGTTTTTATCAGCTTTAAACATTTCATCGAATGTGAATGTTTGGTGCAAACGTTACGTGTTCACGAGAACACGCTGGACTTTAAGCACTGTTGAAGAGGTCCTTCCAAAGACAGAAAACAACTCCTGAAGTCTCTTTTTTTTTTCCTATAAACAGCACTGTTTGGACATGTGGATGCCCAGTTTGATGTGAGGGCTCCGGGTTTGACTGACAAAAAAAAAAAAGACACACACCATTACGACGGATGGAATGATTGAGAAGTTGTGTATTTATGTATTTACCCGTAGACATTTCCAATATACTTAATATTTAAGGTTCAATACTCGCAGGAGTAACTGCCCTGCAGTTTGTATCATAACTGTACAGTACGTGTACAGTTTTCTTTTTACTTCTGTGTTTGAATTGTGTGCATGTGTGATGCGCGTGTGTGTGTGTGTGTGGTGCACATTCAAGGGTTGCTTGAAGATGTGTTGTCCTACATATTTCTCAGGATTACATCCCAAGGATCAGCTCTGAGCCAACAGCCTGTCCAGTGTAGGACATCCTTATTACTATCTTTCACGTGTTTATACTGAGCCACAGCAAAGGGTCAACTTGAAGACGTTGTCCACAGGTGACAGGGCCTGAACACGGGCTGTTTTGTTCTCTACGTAATGATGTGCACCATGATTGCACATATCATGTACTGGCGAAAAAACACAAAGATATTTATTTATTATTTTTGATTTTTTTTTTCTTTTTCCGTTTGTCTTTTGGATTTTTTTTTTTTTTTTTGAGTGCTGGCTTGAAACCAATGCATTGAAGCATTTAGTACCTCACTTATGTATAGTGTAGTGCCAAAAACTGTAGTGTTTTCCTTTTTTTAGATGTACTGTTTGCTTATTGGTTGATGACAATAAATTGTTTCTTTTAAAAATTTACTAGATTATTTTTAAGTTTCTATATGTACCTCACTTACATTTTTACTTTTGTCATTTTTAAAGTAATTATTTAAGTAACTATTGTTTGTTGTGTAGCATTTACCAAGGACAAAAAAAGGAATTAAACCAGCACTGTTGGCAAGGTAAGTTTAGTTAAATTTTTTTATTACCATTTAAAATAGTTGAGGTATGTAATTTTATAGTTTTTATTCAAGGGTGGAATCATGGCAGTCATCAGTATCTAGAATATTAACACTTAATAATGTGTGAGACCCGTGACTAGAGTGACACTGAACCGATCCTGTCCCACGACCCACAACTTAAGAAACTCTGCATGCTGTATATCAGTTTTTTGCGCAACAGACCAGTTAAATGTTTTGTACCGGTTGTTAAGTTGTGGCAGATAAATACCCATTAATAGAATTAAATTTATTGGTAGGAAATATTTTCCTACCTATAAAATCTTCCTACCTGAATTAACTCTGCATGGGCACAACAGGGATTTCTCAAGTGCACTATAACTTTCTGCTACCAGACCGGTATAAAAGTTAGAATCTTGTATCAATGACTACGTAAATATTTCCTAATCAAATACAGTTGCATTATTGATGATGGAATCCTAGCCATTCCATTGTTCAGTTCTTTTGTTGATATGGGTATGGATCAAGTGGAAGTAATAGCCAGATGGGACCAAAGGGAAACATCATTTCTCTGCGTCCCGGCACTAATTCACCCACGGACCGGTACCAGTCCCCGACCCAGTGGTTGGGGACCACTGCTGTATATGACACAGCCTCTTTCGTCAGACCCTAATTTTAGAAAATAACAATAGAAATGTAATATTCAAAGAAATGATAAAGCAAATATATTCTTGTTGAAACCCCCGAATATCAGGTGCAATTTTTTCGTATTTTTTTTAACTCCATTTTCATCTTTTTCCCGCAGCACAGACGCGACGCTACTTTAATGCAGTGGTAATAATGCTCATGCTCACATACGTAGGCAGTGACTTCATACTCATCCTCAGTGCAGCCCCTCGGTGTAAAAGAATGGATGTACAGCCCTGAAAAACGATGTGAGGAGGTTCTTTTCAACGACGACCATCTCCTCTTCGAGAACATCTTTGGCGCAATTTTAACCAAGGAGACGAGTTTAATGTCGCTCTGTGTCGATAAATCGCTCGCTCGTGGATGATCGGCTGCAGTTTTTCCCTCCCCCTGGTGATCGCACAGGAACAGGACGATGGAGACACCGCTGGACATTGGAGGTACGTTGCATTTTAGCGGATTTCAGAGACTGGCAGGTTAGAGTTTGTCTAAATGTGTGAGATTATATGCTGTGTATTCCGAGTAGCCGCTGTAGGGGCAAGGTGAATTCGGACGGGGAGGGAAGGGGGGCGCTGCAGGGTATAATTGGTCCAAGGCAGTTGGTGCATACACCATGCAGAAGCGTGTTTCTCCACAGAAATAACCCCAGACGTGATGATAATCCATTGTTTGTGTAACTGTTATGAAATCCTGCGTCTAATAAAATGACTTTGTTTCTCCCCAGCCCTCCACCAAGGTGGCAGCGATGACAGAGGCAGCCGACGCTGTGATCATCATGTCCTCCCTCCATACAGAGGAATGATGTACCAACTGGTGACTGTTGATTTCATATAAGCTGCTGGTAATACAATGAACACCACTGTTACACCATCAGACCTGGTGGACGTGCCAAGACATCAGACCTTCAATGGCACCCTGGGCACCCAGAGTTCAACCAGTTGGGCCGTGATTCACCCGGCCACGTTGAGCCTGTGCTCCCTGCTCCTCATTTTTATCTTCTGCCTGGGCTCGTACGGGAACCTGGTGGTCTTTCTGTCCTTTTTCGACCCCGCCTTCCGCAAGTTCCGCACCAACTTTGACTTCATGATCCTCAACCTCTCCTTCTGTGACCTGTTCATTTGTTGCGTTACTGCGCCCATGTTTGCCTTGGTGCTCTTCCTGGATGCCGGTGGAGCAGATGGGGTCTCGAAGAGTTTCTGTTTCGCCTTCCATCTGACCAGCTCGGGGTTCATCATCATGTCTCTGGAAACCGTGGCTGTCATCGCTTTGCACAGATTGCGCATGGTCCTGGGACAACAGCCCAACCGTACAGCTTCCTTCCCGCGCACACTGGTCCTCACGGCTTTGCTCTGGATGTCCAGCTTCACCATGGCTGCTCTGCTCACCATGCGAGCCTATCCCAATAAAGACGGACCCTGTCTGCCGCATTTTGGTCTTGGCAGTGGACAGGCTAGGGTTGTGTTGTACGTTTACCTGTCAGACTTTGCTTTTTGTGTAGCTGTGGTGTCTGTGTCCTATCTGATGATTGCTCAGACTCTGAGAAAGAATGCACAAGTGAGGAAATGTCCCATCATCACAGTGGACGCCACCTGTCCTCCGCCACCGCCGCCATTGATCGCGGCAGGCTTTGAGAGCATGCAGTGTGGCGTCCAAGGCCCAGCGCTGTACCGTAACCAGACGTACAACAAACTCCAGAATATCCAGACTAACTCCTACATCAACAGAGCAGGCCACCCTTTGGTTCCTGGTGCTGCCCAGGGCGCCACCTGCTGCCAGCTGGTGTCAACGGTCAACCTAGCCACAGCTAAAGACTCGAAGGCGGTGGTCACCTGTATCGTCATTGTGTTCTCGGTGCTCATCTGCTGTCTACCAATGGGGGTGTCACTGGCACAAGATGTTTTGTCGCCAAAAAGTAATTTTGCACATTATCAGTTTGAACTTTGCGGCTTTGTGCTCATCTTTCTCAAGTCCGGCATCAATCCTTTCGTGTATTCCCGCAACAGCGCAGGCCTTCGCCGGCGCGTGTTGTGTTGCGTTCACTGGGCGGCGTTGGGTTTTCTCTGTTGCAAGCAAAAGACTCGTCTTCACGCGATGGGGAAGGGCAGCCTGGAAGTGAATCGCAATAAGTCTTCGCACCATGAGACCAACTCGGCCTACATGTTGTCCCCAAAGCCCCAGCGCAGGCTAGTTGACCAGGCCTGTGGGCCAAGCCATTCGCGGGACTGTGTTGGTAGTCCCAAGGCAACAGGTGTACGCAAACCTCGCCCGACAAGCACCTCCACCCCTATCAACACCCGCATCGAGCCCTACTACAGCATCTACAATAGCAGTCCGTCCGCAGGGCCCAGCTCGCCCACTAGCTTGCAGCCTGTTAGCTCCCAGACGTTTGCTTTTGCCAAGTCGTATGTAGCCATGCACTACCACACCCACCAGGACTCTGTACAGGACTTTGAAAGCACCTCAGTTCACCAAATTCCCATCCCCTCAGTCTGATCACAGATCTGCGCAGTGCCAGGAGTTTCACTCGGACTTGAAGTTGAGCATGAATCGAATGAAGGAAACCGACAAGGGTTATTTTATGCAGCTGTTTTTGTGAATGGAACATTTCCAGAACCGGACGTAAACTTGGTCCTAGCTTCGAAAAAACATGCAAAAAATAACCTGTAAATAATTGTCTGTGAAAAAGGACATACTCGTTATTTGAGATATTTATTTTACAGATATGGACTTTTGACACGTCACCACCCGTCCCCCCTCTGTTGCACATGCATGTGCCATAATAACCTGAGACTGTAGTGTTTCACTGCAGGCTCCAGTTGCTGCTCTGACTGCTGCCAACTCTTTGGCTGACGTTGCAGAGTGTTGATATCAGCTGCTGTGGAACCCTGCACAGGCCCACGCGTGATGGGAACAGCATTTTGTCTGCACTTTGGACATTTTCGCTTCTGGAGAAAAATGTATAAGTGGAACGTATATCTATTTTTCTTTCCTTCTTTTTCTTTTTAATCAATAAATGTTTGGCCAGTGTAATGGATCTTTGCTTTTGGTGGTCAAAGGGCTAAAAGAAATAAATGATAAAGTTAGCCAGTGAAAGCAAATCATTTAATATATATATATATATATATGTATATATATATATATATATATATATATATAATTGAATTATTGTTGTACTGTGTTTAGTATGGATTTGTTTTAACAGCAAATTCAACCTCAACTAGAGCTCATATATATCTCCTCTTTGTCTCCTACCTGGTAGCTCCATCTCTAGGATCTCAATCTGTCTTCTCTAGCTTTTTCTCCAAACCTTCCTGTCTGTGTTGTCCCTCTAATCACCTCATTCCTGATCCTGTCAATCCTTGTCTCTTCTAAAGGGAATCTCTGCATCTTTAACTCCTCCACCTCCAGCTCTGCCTCCTGTCTTCTGAAAGTTGTGAGACCATCCATCATGGCTGGTCTCACAACTTTACTATAATTTCCAACTATAACAACAACGACACCTTTTTTGGCGTATCGTAGCACCTATAAATACTTCGTCTAAATACTTTAGGCGCTTTTATAGGTTTTATCATTTGGGTGTAGTGCCATCTGGTGGTAGAGAATAAGCGCTGCCAAACATATTGCATACAAAAATCAGTGCAATCACTAACAAATTTAAATCAGATTTATCACGTACGTAATTAATCACGATTAATCGATATACATCAATAATCATGAATATTCTTCCATATTCCAGTCTAGTATTTTAACATCAAGTAAAATAATGATTGGGATTTAATCTCCATCTTTATTCTTTTCCCTCCCATCATGTAATACAGCAGTGATCAGTGTCCCCGAGTGCAGATTTGACTTTCACACACACCCTGATATACACACACACACACACACACACATCAGTATTTTAAATTCTGTACATCCTACAAAATGATATGAAACTTTTTCTTTTTTATTACGGCCTTAAAATTTTACTCAACACATATTTACACTGTGGAACAAAAGAAAATAAACATCAAGACCTGCCTTGATAGATCTGAACAAAACACAATCAAACCTCTAAACATTTATATCACACACGCGCACACACAAACACACACACTCACACACACCTTGAGAGACCGTGAACATTGTTATCTTCCCCTGATGATCATGAATCCCCTGATTCACCTTTTACTTTGTTGATTATTATTATAATAATAACCTAAACAGAGGCATCGTTGTTTAAGGACAGGTGATAAATTCCGCTCCACCCACTGAGTCTGAGATGGTGATGTCACAATGAAGCATCATCTGGTGCACAGGTCAGGACAAGCGCCGAGTCTTTGTCTTTATGTTGCTACATGAACCTCTATGCCGGGATCAAGTTCATTCTGGATTGTGGAGATTTTGGCATCTAGCGCAGTTCCATGGGCATTTTCTCTCTTCGGGGAAGAATCCTTCGGGTTTATTGTCCAAAGGTAGTCATTCTTTCATGGACTTTCCTTCATGCATTGCTACAGTCACATGACCATTTTAGCGGGAGAGTGACAGAAGTCCGTGTTCATCAGCGGTGTCCAGTATGCTGCAAATGACCGGAGACTCCACCTGGAGACACAGAGGGAATACATTCATTGGGTTGAATGTGAAGATACTGGCATTCATTTGTCTCCCTTCCCCTCATTATACAATAAGAGGACAAACATCAAATGATAATATTTGAGATTGTGTAAAACATTAAATTTGTACGAAAACTTTGTATTTTTGCGCTCCTCTTTCGTACTTTTGTGTCACTGAATCTTTTTCTGAATCTGTTTTGTATCAGTAATCAACACACAAGGACTGCAACACGTCCCTGTTTTGGTAAGACAACGTTTATGACATATATATTTGTGCTGCTGTGATATTTTTGTTTTCTCACTATTTAAGAGAAAATATAAATTACTCCAAGCATCTCCAAAAGGGCTTAGTTGTCAGCAACTGCACTTCTTCTTTCATTTCTCAACGTTTCATTCCTCAACTGAGGAACTTCATAAGTTTCTGGTTGATGTCAGAGGGAACTCTTGTAATTCTACTCCTCACCACTGAACAAAGGTGTGAAGAAGCTGAAGAAGTTCCTCAGTTGAGGAAAGAAATGTCTTTCAACTCCAAGAAGAAGTCCAGTTGCTGAAAACTAAACCCTTTTTGGATATCATGACCTGGGTGAATGAGAATCTTCACAGACTTACCCCAAGGATGTACTGACAAGTCTGAGGCTCCAGCATGTAGACGGTGACAGCGTGTGGAGACTCAGATTCCTTACATCTGACATCAGGGCGAAAGAAATACATGCAGTGACCAAAACAACACTGAATCACCGGGTAACGTGTTACTCTTTCAGTGACTCACACGCACCGCCCTCTAACAACTGTCACTTACTTCAGCTTGACTATGACTTGTCGCGGCTTCCCTGTCAAATCACAAATGTCTCCGTGTCCATAAAAGTGAGACACCAACCTGTTGCCAAACAGAGGAGATTAGACATGGGTAGAATGTTTAGGCAGGTAAATATTTTGGTTGAGACATTTAGGGCCATACTTGACTTTCTGCACCCCGTCGTCCTTGAACTGGTACGATCTGGCAACGTTTTTCTTGGACCACTCCATGTGCTCCTCAGCGTTCCAGCTGCCCACCACCACGATGTTCTTTCCTTGCTCTTTGTCCTGAAAAACATTGATCATTTTCAGATGACATTCTCCTGTTTGACCAACAAGTTCTGGTACTGATGCGACTCCTACCTCGTGGTACTGGTAGACATGCTTGCCGTAACAGAACTCATATTTCCACCAACCCACTCCCTGAAAGACAGACCAGAATCAAACCAAACCACATCATAGTTGTAAAAAGATAAACAAAACTTCTACTGAGTGCAGTACCCCGTGCAGACAGTAAGAGCCGCTGAGGAACTCCTTGATCAGTTGGTCGTCGGTCAAGCGGGAGATGTGGGTGGTGCCCACGGTGACCTGAGACTGACCTCCGACGGTCATGGGTTTGTGAGTGGATGTGAACGACTCCTCTCTCACAGGTGCAGCATCCACCTATAATAAAATGTCAAAAGATGTAGTATTCGATACTACACTACTTAACTTTGTACATAACATATATTGTAGGGCTGTGATTCTTCACGCACATAACGATCTGATTCATAACTCGATTTAAAGGCTACGATCCGATTCAATCAATTAATCAATCAAGTTTCAGAAACGATAAATAAAAAAAATAAATGATGGATCCAGTTCAATCCGATTTAGTTCAGTTCAATTCGTTTTTTAAATCTCCGCTTTCAACTCCACTATACTGTACAGCTGCCAGTCTTTTTTTATTTTAGTTCAGCCTCATCTACGATTCATCTATTTGCTTAATAGTGAACTGTTTGTCCAGCAACTTTGTCTTTAACATCTCACCTCCTTGCTCTCAAAATTAGCACTGCTGAAAGGAGGCTTCAACTGCTCCTCCTGCTGCTTGTCCAACTGGGCAAGACGCTGAGGCCGCAGTGGAGATCCTGCCAGAGCCTGGCAGAAGATGGCGTTGACTGGAGATGACTTAAATCTGGCGGAAAGTAAAGAAAGGAATTTTTTTCTTTTAAATGGAATTAAATTTTGTCCACTAGAGTGTGCTCCTTTTGAGCTTCATGAGAGTCTCACCTGTACTTTGGGTGGTCACAGAGCAGCGGCGTCAACACCACCACCTCATATTCACAGGTGGTGACTTCAGCCACTGAGAGGATCTCGTGCTTGGCCTCTGGGTGACAGACGTACAGCACAGACGTGGAGCGAGGCTGGTTGTGTTTCAGCACACACGGCGTTCCGTTTCCCATTTCTACTGAGTAGTAGGGAGTGAGTTGACCTTCGATGTTCTTAGTGTGCACCTGGACGGAAGGAAAAGGAAAATGTCTTCAAGATTAAAAACGTGTTTTGGAGGGTTTTAAAGGTGGAAGAATTTTATTAATACTTACTTCTGACTCTGATTTGGTCTTTTGCACTTCTTCTTCTTTATCTAATAAAATGCATTATTGTAAAATAAATTTTAAAAAAAGAAACACTACATATTAAGTAGTTGATGGGTTTTGATGACTTTAACTATAAACAGTTAGGGTTGAAAAATGTTCAAGAACCACTGGCAGGAAGTGAGACCCACCTGTCTCCGTCTTCTCACTCTTCTGCGCCATATTTCCCAGAAAGTACTCCTGAACGCTGATCTTCTGAGAAAATGCAAACCGTCCTTCACCTTTAACCTCTTTACTACTGTTTCCAATACAGATGAGTGACCACACTGACCTGCCCTGTCTCTTTTTCCTCGTGATACTGCCGTACGTGCTTCCCGTGACAAACTTCATACGTCCAGTACAACTCAATCTGCAACAAAGACAGTCACTAGACCGCTGACCCGGAACCAAGCTTAGTCTCAGTTATGACTAAAAGCAGAACAGAAACCTGGGTAGACTTTCTAGACTCACCCTGTAGGAGCAGCTGCTGCGTTTGAAGAGTGGCCCCAGGAGGTCAGCAGGAGAAGGTCCAGTGTACTCCTTATCACCATCCTGAAACAGCAGCACAAATAAAGCACTTTAATATATTTGGAAGAATTGAATTTAAACCATTGCGGGAACCAGACATTTAACCCAGCAGGGTAAACAAATGTTTACAAAAATAAAAGCTTCCTGGATTATATTCCAGGAAGTCAACATTGCAGTGAATACTTCCTTTAAAGCAGGGGTCTCAAACAATACTTTTTTCAAAAGTATTGAAAAAAAATCCAATAGATTTCCAATAGATTTAGTGTAATAAAACACTGAACCAGACGAGGATGTGGATCAGGGTTTTGAGAACTATAGGACTTAACATAAAAAGTTGAGAACAAATCTGTAAAATATTATATTAAATATTATTATAATATAATATAAAATGTCATTTCACGGGCCACAAATGGGCCACGAGCCGCGAGTTTGAGACCCTTGCATTAAAGGTAGAGGACATGAAGCAAACACAGATGTCACTTTCCCATTCAGCCGAAACACCATCCATAGAAGCTGTTTACCTCGTCTCCGGATGTCAGTGAAGGCAGCATACATTTGTACTTCTCCTTCTCTGTTGTCGTCATGATAACAAAGTCGTCTTCATTATAAAGGGGCCCTGACTTTGGCTGTAAACAGTAACAGAGTTGTTACTACAGGTAGAGCATAGCGTTTCCGAATACCATGGAGGCAACACAGGTGACTATTAACTAGTAACTGATCCAACCAATGTCCCCTATAACAACGTTTAATAAGCAGACCTACCAGAGTGAAGTCAGCGTCTGGCCAGGTGATTTTAAACGGAATCTCGTCCGTAAAAGAGGGATATCCCCCTCGGTTAGCGGACACACCGGCACAGACTCCCAGCAGCCCCCCGACCAGGACCAAGAGCAGCTCGGCCGTCATGTCTCCTGTCGGGCCGCGGAGCTCGTCACCACAGTCGGCTCCTCATGTAAGACCACAGCCGCCTTCACCAAACAGTGGGCCCAACCTGAGGGCTGAACGACAGGGTGCTCAAAAGTCCGGGCTGTTAAGTATACGTAGCCTAAGTCAATCCTCAGCAGTTGTCAACACAGAGCGCATAACACCGGAAGTAAACTAGTTACGTGCCACGTCGTTGTTCCGCCCATCCGTCTCCGTACTGAATTAAAATGGTCATTGTTGCCCTCTATCGGCAGAATTAGGCGTTGCACGTTCTACTTATAAAATACCCTCATTAGTGCATTGCCGTCTATACAGTCTACTTCTGACCACAAATAAATGAGAAAATCAGGTTGGATACACACTAATTGAATGCACTTCTCATTTTATTGCAAGTATAGGTGTTTATTTTTGTCTTTTGACTTGAAATTGATAACCCCGACTATTGACTGACGAATTCATAAGGAAACAAAATTGAAAACACAGGTAATACACTGTTATAATACACTGAAAGTGGTGATGCGATTTACTCACATTAACATGTACAAAGTTTCTCTGACGGTAGAGTGCTTTACTGTAGTGGCACTTTTCTTCACCTGTTGGGGGCACTGTTGATGCAAGAATGGGTAAACGTACCAAAGGGAAGAAAGAGGGAAGATTTTTAACAGATATTCAACGGCGGGAGAGAAAAGGGATATAGGCAGGGGATAGTAAAAGAAAGAAATCATTCTACTACCTCGCCCACCTTCTACAAACAGTCCTGTATTGTGTACACTCAACATGTACTTGCACCAACCAGTAGACTCTGTACTTCTAAACTGTAAAAGTGAGACAGCTGAACTTAAAGGTTATTAGCAGCAAGGCAGATTGAAGGCGTTAAGGCAGGGACCAACCACGGGAGTAAAGGTAGGAGTCGATCAAGGGAGCAAAGGTGCAAGGAACTGACTGTGTCAGAACTCCTCAAGAAGTGTCTTCCAACATCTCAAGGTCAATAAATCAGGTGGAAGGAATGGCTATTGAAGACAGACTGACAAACAGAATCACTGACAGGTTGGTTGAGATGTCCAAAAACTACCGTCATGGGTCTTTCTTAAGTCTACCTGCAGAGTTTATGTCTTAAGTAGGAACCTTCTACACACTAGGTTGTCTGAGGTGGTGGTTGGCAGTGGCATGCCTATGTCATACAGAACGACAAAGTTTGGAGTGAGCCTTAACCCATTGCCTGCGTCTGTGGAGGACAAATGTCTGGCAACAGTGGTGGTTGAAGAACTATTTAAAAGCACAGTAGTGATGTCAGGAATGCAGGTGGCAGTTTTACATGTAGACTGAAGCAGATAGAAGGAGCAAAAGGAGGAACTGAGCAAAAGAGCAATAGTGCAAGGAAGAGACAGACATTAAAAAAAAAATCTTATTCTTAATTTCACCACAGAAGATGATTTTTTTTTTTTTTTTTGAAGATGCCTCCCACAAGATGAATGTATAATTGATAAAACTGTCACCGGCCCAGCTTAAAATAACATCAATCCACAGGGAGCACAGAGGAATTAATTTCGGCATTTGAAGTGTCCCGATTGAGATGAATCTATCTATCAGAGCTGTTGCCAAAAAATATCCTCGGATATATGTCAGATGTCAGATCAATATTGTCACTTTTCCTAATGACAGTCAGTATCGATTTGTGCGAAGAAGAACCACGAGTTGTAGTTCTGTAATTTAAACAGGTTCTCCCTGTTAGCAGCGTTCCTTTTGCCTGACATTTCCCCCGTAGACTCGGAGTCCATACAAAACACCTGAATAATTTATAGTGTTCACTGTGGCGCATGTTTAGAATCAATGACTATTACGTCATACTTTACAATCTACTGCCATTTGTGCTTTTTTAGGGCCAACACTTTTTAGCTTAACTGTCAGAAAAATGTGGTCCACCACAAAAAACATGCCTTTGAAGTTCAGCTAATTCACCCAATATCGGGTTTAAAGGCTTCATGAGGGCAAATCGAACCAAATAACCAAATGTTACAACCTTAAAGACTTTAGGATTAGAGAGGCCAGCCAAATGGGTCTTACAAAGAAGCAATAACCCCAAGTCTGCAAAACATGAGAGACATTGATTTAACCATGATGGTGTATCAGAGAGTTGCTCTCAACATCACTACAGAAGTGGTAATGTGAGAGGATTTTGTTTGGAAAGGATCAGAGCGGGTCGAGCTGTATTTGTTTGTGACTCATGTTTATCGCCTGGGTAAAAAAAAAAATTTTAGAGAACAGGTCAAGACCATCAAAACACTACTGGATATTAGTGACGGTGGAGGATATTTTGGCTATTGTTGTTGTACCTACACACCTGTTTTCATGAAGATATTTATGATTCACTCAAGAACATCTGTATACAGCGTTATCCTTTTGAAAGTATCTTATTCAGCCATGATTCATTCACCAATAAATAAAGAAAAGTAAACTTCATTGTGATACACACTAACTACTGCACATAACAAAATGGGAACTAAATTTAACCCATCACCAGAGTGAACAGTGGGCAGCATTGAGACCCCAGGTGAACAGTGAATGTGGATGGTGCCCTGCTGAGTGCACCTCAGTAGTACCCTAGTAGCTGGTGGACCTGAACCTGGAATCCCTCTGGGCTCAAATCCGGTTCCTTTACCACTAGACCACAACTGCACCTATTATACAATATGATTAGGAGTAGCAAAGCACCGTCCTGACCTACATAACTTCCCGTGGCCTCATCATCCGTAGGAAGGCTCACAGTATGGTGCAGTGTCATTTGGGTGGCAGTTGTGGAGTCTGCTGCCCCTGTGAACTGTTAATAGATAAGAGTATGAAGATGAATAAATGATAAGTTGCCTCTGTTGCAACCTGGCAGCTGGTGGATTTCGAACCTGAAGTCTGCTTCCTTAAGCACCATGTCATCCCTGCTGTACTTTAACATATTATTACATGTTCATATTTTATAAGTACATAGAGAGTAATGTGTGTTTTGGTATAATTGTAGCTGAAAAATAACAGAAAAATGCATTTACGTTTTAAACTGGAGAAAAAAGAGCCCTGCGGCTCAAGCTACAGAGCAAAAGAGACTCTAAAATTGAATCATTCATTGTTCCTTCACAGTCTTAAAGTGAGTGACCCAGATACTGCAAGGTGTGAAACAGAGCTATAGCCTGATTAGATGAAGTAATAAAACCTGCAGCTGTTCAATCCATGGTTCATCCAGCAATGTGTTATAAATGAAATAAGGTCATAATGTCTTCTGTCAAAACCCTATCCAAGACATATTTGTTGGACGGAGTTCATCACTATTATTTCTCAATGACTTATAATGAAACGCTGATGAATCAAATGAATGCTGCGGCTAATATTTGACAGGCTGGTCCAGTGCCATTGATGCACAGAAACAGTGAATCCACTTGAGTGAATGCAGTTGAAAAATCTCATTAGCAGCACTCTGGACCACAGATGGGTCGAACCAGATGATGAGTCCATGGGAAAAAAAATGTATGGATAATTTATCTTCTCAGAGAACGGCTAGTCTGTCACTTAGCCAAGGCTGTAAAGCTCCTTACTCTGGTGAAAAACTGGTGAATGGTATTTGTTACAAAGTAACACCGTTACATAAACTTATTTGTTTGTCTTTTATCAGCCATTTTGCAGTTTGTTTTTCATATTTTCTTATGTTTATACCGTGTTCTCGTCAGCGGGACGGAGAGATAAACGGAACAAGTGTTTCAACGTGTACTTTTGATTGACAGCCTCATCAGCCTATTACAGAGACCGCCACACAAGTCACCTGTCAGATGACGTCACACCCGCCCGACTCCGAATAAATTGATCCGCATAAAAACACTGGACCTGATAATAAGATGGAATTCGTTAAATTGTATTTGTAAGTTTTAAGTATTTTTGATAAAATAATAATAAAAAAAATGTAAACACAGATGGTTCCGGGAGGAGTTCGACACCGACGTTATCCAACAATAAGACACACCTGCCATATCGACCGTTAATTGGTGACGAACGCCACCCTTAGTTTGTGATATAAAAATAAAGTCTTGGGCCGGATTTCTCACGTCCTTCGTTGTTTTAAGAGAAGAACTTGTGAAAACTCTTTTTCTGTTCTTAAATACTTTATACGGTCACGAACACACTGTGTTACTGCGTTGGCCAAGCGCGAAACTCAACAGAAGTTAAGGATTACGGAGAAGAGAGTGGTTGACAAATGGATTTGGACGGAAGAAAGCAGCGCCATTCACTGCAGTGGAGACGGGAGCAGGAATGGAGTTGAGGAGAAAGGCCTTCGTTTAAGGTAAGTTAAGTGATGGTGTGTTCACGTGCATGGCAGCGTTTACTGAAATGAACTGTTCTGTACTGTACTGTACTATACTGTTTGAGGTAAAAGTTATACATGGCGCTGTCCATGGTGCTTTGTCATGTGACTTAGTGTTTACTTACTGTGAGTTCATTGTTCAGTTGTTGTTTTTGTTCATGTTGTTTTTATATTTGTGACTAAAATACAACATGTATACATGCAAGATGGCAGCCGTAGCCCAATACACTTCTATATATTTAATTATTGTATTTTTATGCATTCATCACACACTACACCAGCCACTATGTAACCAAAACACGATTAAACTTAGATCCTCTCAGTGTATCTATAAGGTTCTTGGCTTGTTTAACTTCCAGTCCAATTAATTGCACAGCCCTGATGCTGTTTTCCTGCTAGGTGTTGTTTATCTGGTTCTTTGTCTTTCTGTTGTTTAACTTCTCTATGGTGCTCTGACCGCAGTGTCTGTGCTGTCTGATTTAGTAAGATCTTTTATCACCATTTTTTTTTTAATCGCCTACTGTATTGCTGTCTCACTGCCCTGTGTTTTTGTTGTATTTTGAACATTTAGAGACTGGTTTGCAAAATATACTGTATCACCTTTTGTAATTTCAAGAGTGGTGGCAAGGTGACATGATCGGGTACCATCTGTTTGGAATATCGCCAATACTGCTTCAGGTTTTGTAGCTACAAAGTTATTTTTCCATTTCCCATTATTGAACATAAATAAGGATATTTTATTGTTTTATTCTTGTCTTGAACATGTGCTAGAAGAGAGCTAAGGTGAAGGGAAAGGTTTACAGGATAGTTGTGAGACCAGCCATGATGGATGGATGAGAGACAAGGATGGACAGGATCAGGAATGAGGTGATTAGAGGGACAACACAGATAGGAAGGTTTGGAGAAGAAGCTAGAGAAGCCAGATTGATGGTTTGGACATATTCAGAGGAGGGACAGTGGCTGTGTTGGTAGGAGAATGATCCTAGAGATGGAGCTAGCAGGTAGGAGACAAAAGGAGATTTATGGATGAAGTGAGAGAGGACATGGAGGTAGTTAATGTCCATGTAGAACAGGGGTGTCAAACCAGTTCCAAAAAGGGCCATGTGGCTGCAGGTTTTTGTTCCAACCAACCAGCAGCACACCTGACTTGAATTTTCAATCAACTGATCTGAGTCTTCAGACAACTGATTGGTCAACTAGATTGTTCTGGCCGAAAGGAAAAAAAAGAAGATTGAAGTTTTGAACAATGAAAAAACAGTAGCTATAACAGCAAAATTGTCCATAACGTCTAAAAAACATGACCTCAAAAAACGTCTTTCTTTTCTAATGGTGTGACCCACCAGTAGCTCACAACCTCGTCGTTGGGAAACTTTGCTTTTACTCCTTTGCTGTCGTTTAGTTCACCAGCTCATTTGCAGCCGCAGTAACCTATTTAGCAAACACAGTATGGTGTTAACACTCAGTCAAAGAAGACGTGGAGAAATGATATTGGTATGTTGGTATCACGCTGCCTCTTTTCCAAAGTGCAATATGAACCTAACCTTTTCATGATCGTGCTGCTGTCAAAAGATGACCTTTGTGCACAGCATCACATCGTCAGCGCAAACGAGTCTGCGGACAAGACACGAGGCGTTACCTTAGAACTGGAAATGTTGGAAGAACCTCAGTGGTGTTGTTCGTCGGGCCACGTTTTTGGACAGTTTTTTTTTTTACCGGATTACAAAAGTATTACAAGAATTCCAGTGGTGTGGAGTTTTGTTTGGCAGAAAGAATGGCTTAGACCAATTTATCCACAGGCTTTCCGCATTGATGGAGGCAGTGAATGGCTCCGTAGTGTATTGAATAAAATTCAATTCAAACTCCCACATGAAATCTGTTAATGTTTTTTCGAAGACGTTCTCACACCTCCTTTCTCGGGGAGTTAAGAAACTTAAATCAATGGGCGGTTATAGCCCTCTGTTCGTTGGTGCAACCTGATGAAATTGTGGGAGGAAAAAAAAATGAGGAAAAAAAGGGGGCGGTGGAGAAGAAGAAGGAGAGGGTTCAGAAGAGGCAACTTGAATTGCCTGGTGGGTCAAGGTGAGTCTCTAAGCCTGATGGCTTGTTCACGGTGCAGATGTCACCTGGTCATTATTCTGAGGCAGCCATCTGCCCATTGGTCCTGCAGGGCTGAGCTACTCATTCTTCTCAGCCCTGTGTGACTGGCAGCATCCACGCTGCTTCCTCTTCTCTCCTGACCTGATACTCCACCTGCCTCTACCCAAATTGCCAGGCTGCGCTGAGCCTGAGGGAAGGCTAAGGGAATGCACACAGCGATACACAAAGGCGAGCTTTGAACTCCCTGCCACATCCTAAACTGGGATAAATTAATGATGGAGCCACAGAATGTACCTGTGAAGCCCCTCACAGCCGACTGCTCGGCTTCTCACTGTGGGCTCTGCAGGAATGCGAGGGTTAGCTGCCAAGGTATACTCGCTGCTTTTACTCCTCCCTGGATACAGATTCATAGATTGCTGGATGGGATTGTTTACCAATTTATTAGCTCCCTCCTGTTGAGGGATTTTTCATACTGAGATGAATGACATGAGAAGGGTATTTTACACAGCTGACCATGCATTTCATCACAGTGTGAGCTTTGCTCTGGACTTTATCTTAGTCAGATTTTTTTTTTTTTTTTGCAGCCAGTTTCTCTGAGTAACTACGGCATGATAGTTTTGGATTAAAACAAGATCACTTAAAAATAGTACTGTTTATATAAATAAACAA
>JAFBJS010055188.1:240200-254204 GCA_016785265.1 Paraplagusia blochii | reverse complement strand
ATAAACACCATGCAAAATGGACAGAAATCAGCTCTGAAATTAAACTGAATTATGAGCCTTTTTTGTTGTTATTATATTTGTCCAGATTAATGTAGATTAAGTGGAAGCAGACTTTTAAATGGACCAGAAATTAAAGAAAGAGTGGTCTAATCATTTTTTCCATGTCTGTCTAAATATATGCATAGGCATACATGAAGTTTATCATATGGAATTTGGACACTTCTGGTGCATGATATGTCTTTTTTCTTAAGTAGACTAAGATGACAGTATAAAAGATATGAATATTTGAGTATCAATGTAACAAATATATTCAGACTGTATACTGACCTTTGTATATGTCTGTATGTTGACAAGTTTTATAGAAGAATTCCCACAAGCCTAACGTATTGGTCGCAGTAGCATTCTTCTGGGTTTTGGATTGGTTTGGCCTCTTGGGACTGTATATACTATATGTAAATATATGTATCACAAATTGTCTTCAAATCCTTTGACTGCAATTGTAAGTATTTACTAAATCTAAACAAAAATAAGTAACAATAAAAAGATATTTATTGTTACGTTCAGTTAAAACTGGTCTTTGTTTGTGTTGTATTTCCACAGCTCCAGGTCTCGTCTTCTCCAGCAGGTGGCTGTTCATGGGCTGGATTTTTTTTTTTTTTGGGTCTGACTTGTTTTCAAACAAAGCGGTGCATCCTTTCCTGCAGTGCTGTGTGCTAGCAGTAATTACCTCGCTCATCATTTCATTGTACAACAGCTTAAGTGCTAATGCAACTAATCTCATTACAGTGATGCGATTACGGGGAACATGGGCGGCTATCACAGCCCCGGGGTTTAGGAGCACCTGAGATTAAGTCTTGTCCAATTTTCTGGCCTGATTTGCACAGAAATGATGCATTACCCAAGAAGTGATAAATGATGTAATTCTTCAGATTCTGTATCAGATTCCAAACGGTTGCACAACATCGGTGAAGTGATACTCCTATAATAACTTTTACCGTGAATGATGGAGTTCATTTTCAGGATGTTGAGTTTCACTCCAGTTGAAACAAACAACCAGCTATACGTCCAGATGAGACAAGTCTCTGCCTGGATCTCTCCTCTGGATTTGAATTCCCACATCTGTTTCTGCTTATAGTTAAACTGCATAAAACAATGTTGTTGCTCGATGTGTTGCAATGACATCCTGTCCCCTCTGAAATTTGTGCGTGTTTTGTTTTTTGGAACAAACTGATTTGACGCTTGACACAGAAAAAGTTCTCTCCTCTCTCCCTGAGAGGTCTCAAGAGTCAGATATAGATTGTTGATATATTGTTGCGTCAGTGAGAGCGAGACCCTGCAGATGATTTGTTAATGTGCAGCCTTTCAGCCCTGTGACATGAAATGTAATACAACAACATTTACCTAATGGAAGACTCTTGTCTTTCACAGTAACTGAAGATAAAATGAAGCAGGATCATGAGTTGGTCTCCATCTAAACTATCCCTTCCTGGAAAATGACATGCATACAGACCTTTGTACCTGCTGACTTTTGACCTGACGCAACCTCCTGGACACTGAAATACACAACGCTCCGTACATGTAAAGCCTCTGAAATGACTGTGTCACACACGACTGAGCAAAAGCCACCAAACAGGACCTCCACTCAGCTCAAAGTGTTTGTTTTTCCTTTCTTTCCTCATTTGTCTTTATCCCTGACGAGGACTTTCTTCACAGTCAACACTGGGAACACACAGAAACCAAGGTGACGGAGAGGATGACAGCCTGGCGGCCTCATCCGTCACTATCCATCTCTGTGACAGCTGCAATAGACTGAGACAGAAAGGTGTGGACGTGGAGTACTTCTCAACACCTGTTAAGAGTTAAAGAGAGAGAAAAGAGATACGTTTAGCGGAAAAAGAGATTTTTTGTAATTATATAATTATTTTTCCCTTTATTTCTGTGTAGATTCTCAGTCATCCAGGTCAGTCAGTCCAACATTTGTTACTTTGAGGGTCACTGGTCATAATAGGTTTCTTGAAGACGTTTCACATTTCCTCCAACAGTTGCTTTTTATATTTCTTTAAAAATCAATGTTGTGGTAACTGAATTAAAAAAGAGGATAGCGCTTCGTCAACCATGCCGTTATTGGCGAGCAGGCAGGCGTTCTCGACCGTTTACACAAAAACAAGCAAAGCTCCGTTCATCTTGTCGTGTTTTCGTACCCGATTAACAACACCCACAGCTTCTGAAACCGCCTGCTTGGTGCAAGGAATGGTTGCGGGTGAGGTGACTGTAATGTCTGTCCTACTGCTATGCAACTTTGTCCATGTTTTGGCCGTTGACGGGTGCAAAACTGGGCCAAACAGAGTTTTGGGGGCAAAAAGAAAAAAGACACATATATGGTTAAAATGTTGGTGGGGCTAAAAATGCAATAAAAGGTTTCAGGTTTTCGTGAAAAAAAGACAAAAAATGTAAGCGCACATATTTTTGCGACCAACTTCAGAAAGATCTATGGATAGATAGACAGACAGACAGACAGACAGACAGACAGATAGATAGATAGATAGATAGATAGATAGATAGATAGATAGATAGATAGATAGATAGATCGATAGATAGATCATGAGCAGGAGTGAGCGCAAAATCAGACCCAATCACTGATAACTGAAAAAAAAATATCTGAAAATCGCATAGTAATGAAATGTAATTGAACCCATTCATCATTGTCCAATACCACTGGCCACTGAGTGGTAGGACTCTGTCCTCACCTAGTCCTGCTGTAGCCCTTTAGTAATCCTTCATCTCAGCCCAGGGCGATCTGGTGGCAGCTATTAATACAGAGTGAGGACATGTCCAGTCAGTAGGACTGCCCGTCTGTCCCTTTAATGCTGTGCAGCAGACAGGAGACAAGGGACTGTCATGTGATGAAAGGTGACAGGAGTGGAGGGAAGAGTGCTGTGATTACCAGTGAGTACAGGCAGGCGTTTGTCAAAGAAAAAGAGTCAAGACAGAGATGCTGGAGAAAATATGAAAGTCAGGACGGACAGAGAGGCTACGCAGGTCATTATTGTGTAAGATCTGGAAAGGGTGAAAGTGTGTAGGTGTGTGTACGAGCTGTTCACCACGCAGAGCTGGGACAATACGTCAACTCCCACTGGTATCACTCATTCATTGTTGTAGTGTGTGTGTGTGTGTTGTGTCAGAGAGAGAGAGAGACAGAGAGAGACAGAGAGGGAGAGAGGAGGGAAGTCTCTGTGTTTGTGAGTCAGTGTCTCACTCCAGCATTTAAGTTAAATCAGAGCCGGTCACTGGGACACAGTAGTGGTCTCCTAACCTCTCGTCTCCTCCAGTCTCATCTACTCTGGTCTCCCTGATTCTAAGCAGCAGACGTCTCCTGCTCCTGTGTCACAGGTAAGAACGCTCACCTCGCATCACATATTTCGTCTCTCTTCATACGCGTTTAATTCTGTTACTAGACATTGCCTGAAAACTAGTGATGAAGAGACGAGCCACAGGGACAAAACAATGTAGAGGATTCACTCACTTGCACGGTGCCACCTGTTGGAGCTGTTTGTCCTACCTGTTCATGTGAAAGTCTCTTCCATCAGTCGCTGCGTCCAGGAGCAGACTTTCCTTTTATAAATGTAATATTCTGCTAGAGTTGACTCTGACATTCCAGGTCTCTGTACAAATAATTCCATCGTGATCCAGAACATGGGTGACTGTAGCTGCAAAGAATCAGGTATAGAACGTGATCCTTCAAAGTCACAGAAAGCAAAGGTTGAGATTGGAGCCGTATTTAGCAGCGGTTTCATAATGTTACAGGCCTGTATAGAGGCAAAGAGCAGAGAGTCATGGGTTCCATTCCCAGAGGACGCACATGCTTGTTGATATTTACCCTCCTCCATTTGGTTAAATAAAAGGAGGAAAATGAAATTAAAAATGTAAATTTGAGTATAATTACTGTGAACAAACAGTTAAGTTTGGATTTTACTTCAAGAAAAGTATTATTCCTTTTAACATTACTATTTTTTTTGTTTAACAAAATCCTCCTTCAGCTAAAAAAAAACTAGAAATCTACAAAAGTGTCAGTCTTTTCCTAATTTGCTAATGTTTTGCTACAAAACAATATTTCATTAGAGCCAAACAACAAAATCAATATATGATGAGGTCTAAAAGAAAATGTCACAACCGCCTTCAAAATAATATTTCCGGCGATTGTAAAGCAGAGATTCCTCTTTTCGTTAAATTTACGTCGTTGTTTGGTGCTGTTGTTGTGATGCAGTCGAATCAACGTGGGACACTTTTCCTGAAATACATAGGAGGAAATGAAGGGAGGTGTTCACCGGCAGATGTTAAATTGTGCGTGTCCCATGAAAGAGCAGTTTTGGTAAATAGGAAAGAGGAGGATGGGACGTTTGAAGGAAGGACACGGTCACAATCTGCTGGACACTTTGAGTCAAAAATAAACAGGTTATTCTAACAGACCTGGCAAAAAATGTCACACAAAGGGAGAGCGCTGGGACAAGGAAATGATCTTATCTCCATCACAGGCTGCTGCTGCTGCTGATGGACAGTGTCTCTCTTAGGAAACTCCTCAGTCGTAGACTGACTCCCTGTAAGTGGAGAGAGTAGGAGGTGATGGAGGCTAATTTCACCATTACACTCTATTTACCAGCAAAACTAAGCCGCTGATGTGGAGGTACACGCCATCCAATTAGAATCAAGGGACAGTTGACAACAGTGGGCACCGTCAGCTGGGCCACTGCACTCTGTTGACCCAAAGACTTCAAGGAGTCCACGTGGTCCCAGTTATGATGGACTGATATAAATCATTAACTGCAGCCAGCGGAGGTTTTAGTGTCTCGCTCTGTCTCGCTCTGTCTCGCTCTCTGGGCAGCCAGTTGGTGGTGCTCACGTCAGGCCAGTCAAACACAGATAGCTGCGTTGATGGGAACGAGCTCGGACACTGTTGACCAGAACACTGTAGCTCAGAGCAGGTGGTGCAGTACACCCCCATCACTGTTGAGACAAATTATTACAACGGCTTAAATTAAAGAATTATTTTATAAAGAAGCAAGGAGAAAAAAGTAAATTGCTTCTTCTCAGTATTTTTATACATTTTATATGAAAATCTGACTATTCTGTCTTAAAGCAAAGTCTCTAAGTCACTATGGCAACAGTAGGCAGGAACATCAACAGGTTGCAAAAGCAAAACAGCACTTACGGACAGAGGGCAGTGAACGCAGCATCCCATGTTCTGTTCTGTGTAATTAATATTTTCTTCTATAGGAAAAGTGTGCATTCCTTACATTCCACTTCAGAAACTCTTTCTTCTTGTTCTTCTTCTTCCGTTAGTATCAATCATGACTCCTCTCTTCAAATGTACGGCATGGTGTTCTCTGAACTTCCTCCAAAATATGCTATTATTGTTGTGAAATCCGAACCGGGCCTCAGGCCATTGTGAGGAGGAAGCAGCTTGGCGGTGGACTTCAGAGGTTCGCTTCCTGTTTGCAATGTCTCGGAGTTTATGACCATCGTCCAATGATGCGGCAATCACCGTGAACATGTACGGTAGCACGCTCACTCCAAATCACCTGCGTCTGAGTCAACGTCCGCCTGCACTGTCTCACCTTTATGATGGGCCTCACTTACACTCTGAACAGAGTCAGTGTTAATGTCCAGCCCTGTTTATTTTCACTCAACTCACACATTTACTGGCGCTGTGGAAAAATCCAGAATGCTGAGCCGCCACATACAGTACTGGTTAAAGACAATATCTATCTATCGATCGATCGATCTATCTTGACCTTGTTGATGAAAGTGTCTTGGATTCATGTCAGTAGAGCGTGCGACAGCCACACTGGTTGTTTTTTTATGCTGCTGACTGGATGACCTCTGTTTTTTCCTGGATTGTGTTAATAAAGTACCATATTTAAAATCTAAAAAAAATCTATCTATCTATCTATCTATCTATCTATCTATCTATCTATCTATCTATCTATCTATCTATCTATCTATCTATCTATCTATCTATCTATCTATCCATCTATCTATCTACCTACCTACCTACCTACCTATCTATCTATCTATCTATCTATCTACCTACCTACCTACCTACCTACCTATCTATCTATCTGTCCATCTATCCATCTACCTACCTACCCACCTACCTACCTACCTACCTACCTATCTATCTACCTATCTACCTATCTATCTATCTATCTACCTACCTACCTACCTACCTACCTATCTACCTATCTACCTATCTATCTATCTATCTATCTACCTACCTACCTACCTATGCACCTACCTACCTATGTATCTATCTATCTATCTATCTACCTACCTACCTACCTACCTATGCACCTACCTACCTATGTATCTATCTATCTATCTATCTGAATGTCTGTCACTGAGCACCATCCTGACGCACATATCTTCCCGTGGTTTCACCACCCACAGGGACGCTCATGGTATGGTGGAGTGTGATTTGGGTTGCAGTCGTGGAGACTGCTAGCCCTGCGACCCCACAGCAGGTTAGTAAGCAAAATGAGTAAGAGAATGTTTCCTCAGGGACTGTCTCCAACATATTTGTGCTGTAACAGTCATTACAAAAACGACGGCACACAGGAAGAGCAGACCCAGGTCCATGACACAGCTAACTGCTCTGAGGTCTGTGCAGGAAACTCTCAGAGATATTCCATTATTGTGTTACCCTTGGCACCACTACACCTGTCCAACCTGTCAATCCCCCACATCTGCAACTGATACGGTTGTTGCCTCAGCTCAGAGAAGGCTTTCTCTTTTCCTCTTTTCCAGTTAAACTATGGAATTCTTTCAGAAAGTGAAGAAAACAATTCTAAGGAGGGTCTCAGACCCTCATCTAATGTCAAACAGAAGTCCAGAAGAATGCAGACGGGGAGGGGTTAGAAAGAAGGTATTTAATCAGAGCAGGGAGCAAGAAGTCGATTTTTTTGCAGGGATAGAATGTTCAGAGTTGGGCCTAGGTGTGGCATGAGGCTCCGGCAGAGTGCAAAGGTAACTGATGTAAGAGATTTGATCAGTTTTTCAATTTTTTATCCGTAAAGTCTCAGGACTGACGCCCAAATCACACTGCAGCTCACAGTCAGGACAGTACTGTACATAGAGCACCTCAGTGGCAACCTGGCAGCTGGTGGATTAGAACCTTAACCCAAATCTGCACCTCTTAACCGCTTGGCCACTACTGCTGCCAGAGAAGAAACAATAAATGCATAGAAAGGATAGTTACATGCAATAACGCTCATTCAATTCCCATTGGTTTAAACCCTTGAGTCCTGATTTCCAGGTTTTTCAGCTTCCCTGTAGAGAACCTGAAATCATTATGTAATAATGCCATCTTGTGGCAGGTTTGGAGAAGGCATAGAGATGAAAATGATTTTTTAAGAAAATAAACTACCTTAAGGGATGATTATTTACACAATTAAATATAAAAAATATAATTATATTTATTTAGGTAATAAACATTCCTGAGTCTGATCTCCAGGTTTTACCTCTGTGTTTCTGTGGCACGATCAGCTGCAGAAAGTCTCTGCTGTGCCACAGTGATGTGAGGCATGAGCCTTATGCTAATATTATCACATGCGCCCTGCTAATGACACTCACCCAGCTTGTTCTGTTCAACCCAAAATCTCAAACTAATTTTTTCCCCCCTCCCATTTCACATTCACCCCGTACAAATGAACCTAAATTCAGCCCCCGGGCAAATTTTCCACAGCACGCAGGTTTTATTTTCTCACAGAGCAAAGTTTCCACAGAGCCGAATCCCTGCTGTCCTGTTTGTTTAGGTGTGTGCTGATTAGAAGTTCTCATGCTGTGTCCAATGTATCTCCACGCACCCAGGATTTGAAACGTGACATGTCTTTTACGGCGACTGCAGCCTCAACCCCCTTTATTTCACTCTACTCTCTCCTGCTTTGTAGTGTTTTTAATGGCGTTGTTATCCAAGGCTGTGCTCTGCCATGCAGTCTTCATTAACACAGGTCATAACACATAAGGCATAAATGCCCTCCTTCCGGCTGTTGACGGTCAGACCCAGACAGACGAGCCATTTGGCAAAAAAAAAAAAAAAAAGGTTCAGTTTTACAGTTGCCGTTCATTAGCAGAGAGAGAATTTGTATAAAATGGCCGAGAGTAGACGGCCTGGATGACGATGCTTCAAAGCTCTATATAGAATAACACACATCTGCTTCTCATGGTTCTCTGTATTTCACAGAAATAACATAAAGCGTCAGGATGTCTTTAATGAGCTGGGCCAGACCCCGCACTTTCATTGGATTAGTGTTTATGGGCCATGCCGGCGGTAACAACTGCTCTCCTCGACCGCCTGTGACATTTTCCTTGTATTTCTTTTACAGGACTCGCTGAGGTCCTCGCCCCAGGTCTTTTCCACTCACCACAGATGCCCCCCTGCTGTCGGGGCCCTCTGTTCAAAACCAATTAGATTCTGACGTTCGCGCGGCAAAAATGGAGAATTCGACGACAGGAACGCCCGGCAAGTTAGATCTGGACTGCGGCATGTCAGGTAGCCATCGATTGATCTTCATCTTGGTACCCATCGTCTACAGCTGCACCTTCGTCATCGGCATCATTGGGAACAGCGTCGTGGTGGCTGTCATCGTCTGTTACATGAACCTAAAAATGGTGGCAAACGTTTTCGTCCTCAATCTGGCCATTTCCGACCTTACTTTCCTCATCACTCTGCCCATGTGGGCTACAAACACCGCCAGGGCCTACCAGTGGCCTTTTGGAGGATTTCTGTGCAAGGCCACCGCGGGTCTGGCCACCTTCAACCTCTATACTAGCATCTTCTTCCTGACGGCTCTCAGCATAGACCGATACCTGGCAATTGTGCACCCAGTGCACTCACGTCGGTTCCGCACCCCGCTGTACGCTCGCATCACCTGTGTGGTGATCTGGCTCTTTGCCCTCATAGTCACAGTGCCTGTTGCTTTGACCAGAGACGTCTTTGACATCGCAAACACAAACACCACGGTGTGCGCGAGCCTGGATCCAAAAAACAACAAGTGGCTAAAGGAGGTTTTGCTGGCGACTAGCATCATGAAAAGCCTTCTGGGTTTTGTGGTGCCCTTCATCATCATCATCACCTGCTACTGCCTCATCAGCCGAGCGCTTCTGGGGGCCAAGCACATCCAAAAAAGCACCCACACCCGGGACGACGAGATTCTGTGGATGCTGGCAGCGGCCGTCCTGGCCTTCTTCCTGTGCTGGGCGCCGCATCAGGTCGTCCACTTCATGGAGCTGATCTCCCAGTTCTCCAAGGAGAAGAACTGCGTCTTAGTGGAAATCATCGACACCACCATGCCCTTTACCATCTGTCTCGCCTTCTTCAACAGCTGCGTCAACCCAATTGTTTACGGCTTCGTGGGACGCAACTTTCGCAAAAACTTATTCCAGCTACTGCGCTGTGCGCCTCGCGGCCCGGCTAGGCCGCACCCCAGCATCACCTCCAAGATGAGCACTCTTTCTTTCCGTGCTTCCGAGGCCCTGAGTCTCACATCCAAGTTTAAGCCCTCCTCCGATATAAAGTGACCAAAAGAAAAAGAGGTAAAAGACGCTTCTCGTCAGTTCCGCAAGTTTTAGGATGCAGACAAGGAGATATTGCAAGCTTTAAAAATAAAATAGTCAAAAACAATAACATATTCAAGCACTGGACTGTGGAGAAATCACTGTATAATGTCGTGTCTGTCTCTTTGTCAAGTTGTGTAATCAGAAGTCTCCAGTTGGGTGGTTACTTGGACAGCAAGTACCTAGTGGGATCATTGTACTGCTCACTTATGGACAACAGCTCTGTAAAACATTTAAGCAGAAGGACAGGAGTGAAGCGAGAAAAACTCGCACCCTAATCCTTAAATACAAGCAGAAATAGTTATTTCATGAAGAAAACATCCAATATTGTCCTAACACTTAATTCCCAGTTCTGATATCAACCAACACTGATACCTGTGGCTAATATCTTTGGCCTTAAAACTGAGGGAAACCTCTCTGGACCCAATGCACGATTCCAATTGGCAAAACCAAAGCATTGTGTAATCTGATTTTTCATTATTATTTTAGTATCAGCATCAAATGATTATGCTTATATATAGCTGACTGCTCCTACTCCTAGACAAACCAATCCCAGAAATGCAAATTCTCAAGAAACTTCCACTGCGCCTCAAAGTCGTCCATTTTGCTGAACCCTTGTCTGTCCACATCAGTGTCTTGTTTCTCAACATCATCATGTCCTGGTGTATGGACCTAAAACCAGTTGGACAGGAAACACATCCACTATAATTTTTTTACTGCTTCACGAAAGTCTGTGTTTCAACCTTCAAATGAACAAGACGTTCTTTGTCACTGGTCTATTAAACACATGACTAACTCTTAATTGTGTTCTACAGAATACTCGCATGTACAAGTACGTATATATGTATACATATATGTTAAGGATGTTTTTTTCAAGCATTTTTTCAAGCATTTAATTTACCATATTTTTACCAAGTATATGTGCTGTACTGTGCAGCATCTAGAGTATGAAGTTAATCAAATAAGCTGCATCGCTGCCATCTAGTGGATTTCACTTTTATATAGAGCAGTGATTTTCAACCACAATCGTCGGGTGTGCTGAGGAAATTATCTAATATCACCCAATTAATAAAGTGTGGCAATTTTAGTGTAATACTCTTGTATTAAAGCAGGTAGCATCATAAATGCCTGTGAAAACAATAGCATTATTGCTAGCAGTAGCACTACAGTGACTGAAATGCAACAGCCAAACAGGGCCCTGGACATAGTTAATCTGACCCAGATGAAGGTTCTAGTATGAGTGGACGAAAAAAGAAAAAAACAACTCCACAGACCCCTTGTTTGTAAACAGTGAGCTGTTAAATTGTAATTTTTGGATTACTGTTGGTCAAATAACACCATTGATTTACCTCATTTAGCTCCTCTGTTCTCCTCAGGAAGTAGCTGCAGTAAAAGGCTTCAAAGACATAGAAGACAAATTTTATATATTTACAATCTTCCAATCAATTAATTTATATTGAAGTGTTGGTAAAAGCTTTCAACCACATATCTATGTGAGCTGAGCTTCTCAACCTTGACTGGGATAAAAACTAAAGACAGAGACTGAGAGGAAGAGCAGTTGTTGAGGAAGACCTTTGTGTGTGTCCTTCTACCATTCCTGCCAGGAAATACAACGTGTTCATAGAAACAGGCCCATTGTTCACACTAAGTGAGTGTAAATACATTTTGAAAGTATATTATTAACTATATGTATTATATGTACTGTGTTGAAATGTCATTTTTGTTGCTGGTGTGCCCCGGGATTTTGTAAATGTAAAAAATGTGTAAAATGTCAAAAAAAACTGAAAATCATTGATATGGAGAATGTTACCCTGCAGACTATTTAGGACACACTTCATCTGGCTGAGACCCAGGTGTTGCATTATCAGAGTTTCATTATCAGAAGAAAAAAAACGATAATGATTGTAGTGGTATATAACATGATACGCTAATATTGGGCTGAAATCATTGGATATACCTAATGTATGTGTGTATATAAGTATGTGTATGTATATACATATGTTTTCCATATGTACATATATGTCTCAATAGCTTATAGCCTATCTTGTACATTTAGTCAGTGTGCAGCTCATGTCTCCACAGCTATCAAATATCAGAGATACCAATGTCAAGGTATCTCAACACCAACATATATCTCTACTACTGTATGGTGCCTATATGTCTCAATCAGCTGAAAGTGAAAAGTTCTGTCTTTGTCCTGTGGAGTCCTGTGTTCTGTGAAGGGAACATAAACCACCCAAATGACTGTGATGCTGTATTACATTTATGGGAGAGATACATTCAATGAAAAAGAGTGGTACACAAACACTCCTCTGTGGGTGATTATTGTAGCGGTTGTGTTTGTGGTATTTAAACATATCATTTGTGTATTTTTTTTTTACTTTGTAATTGTACAGTTTTTGGAAATATGAATAAAGCTGAGAAACACCCTGAGGTGTGGGTAAATTCATTCACATCGTTATTAGCCGTTAGAAATGGACCACGATGTTCGAGGGAACGCGTGATTCCAGAGTGAATCCGGTTCACGTTGAAAACCTTCCACAGCAGCTCACCCCGACTCTGTTAATTATTGATTGCATATCAAGCAGCTCAACAGGTGCACGACACGTTGCTTTGTGGTATTCGACGGCTGCAGGTTTATAAGTGGGCTCCGGGGGGGGACCAAGCTCACTGCCAACATGAAACTCCTCCTGCTCTTTGGATTGGTGGCTGTTGCCTTGGCCGACCTCACCCGCTTCGAGGGGTAAAAGTCGTCTTTTACTTAAATTTACTTCATCTATTTTTAACTATTTAATTATTTATCATTTATCATGCTCTTATTCGTTGCCTGGTCTCCGGGACGTCAGTCTCCACAGATGCCACCGAAATAAATGTCAGCCTTTCTGTGGGTGGTGAGCCTCGCAGTATCACGCCTTGACCACTTGCTTTAGGAGAAATCTAATTTATTTTTGTGTACATTGTCCAACCTTTTGGAAAAAACACGGCACTACCGCTTTGCAGGAACTTACTTATTCCTCTTGCCATGGATGCTAATGAAACTTGGAGTATTGTTTGAGTAGTTTGGAGCATGAAAAACTTAGTACTTAATTGTTCTTTTGGAAGGGGGACTGCACCACCCTGATCCATGTATCTTCCAGTGGGCTCCCAACCCACAGGTAGGCTGACAGTATGGTGCGGTGTGATTTAGGTGGAGGTCTTGGAGACTGCTTTCCCTGAGACACTACAACAGATAAGAGGATGAAGATAAATGAATGAATTTTCTTCTTATTCTACTGTATTTGTTTGCACTCACCAGTGAGAAGGTCTTGCGTCTGAAGCCTACTCTTGATGAACATGTGACCTTCATCAAGGATCTGTCCCAGAGCATCGAGGTATGTGTTTTCAAGACACACATTCCTTCCCGTCTCTCCTCCCTGCGAGGGTCTCGTCGGTTTGTTAATGGTAGTTAGAGACAGATATGAAGTCAATGCACAGTCTGTAAATATACTCATGTGTTCATTATACACCCAAGTTCTCACATCCATGAATCTAGGCTTTAAAAAAAAACACCAACAACTAACTAGTTTGATTTTGGCGACATCTGCAGGTTGATTTCTGGAGCCCCGAGAGCGCAGAGCTGGTGACCATCGACATCGATGTGGACATCAGGGTGTCTGCCCTGCACATGGACATGGTTGCCACCATGCTGGAGCAGAGTGAAATGGAACACTTGTAGGTCATCAACAAAGACTGAAAGTAGTTTTTGAGGTCTAATATTAGCAACAACAAAAAATAATTTTACAAAAAGTATATGTATTGAAATATAATAATCTTCTAGTTACATTGCCTCATAATGGACTAAAAACTCAGCCTGAAATGACACACAGATCTTCTTCTGATTATTTTTATTTTCTTTGGTATGAGTAGCCCTTTGCTGCCACCCAGCAGATTTACTTTTTCTGCTTTTGTTAAAGGAAGAAAAAGATAAATTACATGCAACAAATAAGTCGTAAGTCATAATCTGTGATAGAAGAGAGTCAGCTAAGGTGAAGGGAAAGTTTTACAGGACAGTTGTGAGACCAGCCATGATGTATGGACTAGAGACACTAGGAATAGGTAGAAGACAGGAGACAGAGCTGGAGGTGGAGGAGTTAAAGATGCTGCGGTTCTCTTTAGGAGAGACAAGAATGGACAAAATCAGGATTGAGGTGATTAGAGGGACAGGAAGACAGACAGGAAGGTTTGGAGACAAAGAAGCAAGAGAAGACAGATTGAGATGGTTTGGACATGTTCAGAGGAGGGACAGTGGATACATTGGTAGACGAATGATCCTAGAGATGGGGCTACCAGGTAGGAGACCAAGAGGAGATTGATGGAGGACATGGAGGTAGTTGGAGTTAGAGTAGAAGATGGAGA
>JAFBJS010055188.1:174814-239438 GCA_016785265.1 Paraplagusia blochii | reverse complement strand
AGGTGATTAGAGGGACAACACAGACAGGAAGGTTTGGAGAAAAAGCTAGAGAAGACAGATTGAGATGGTTTGGACATGTTCAGAGGAGGGACAGTGGATACTTTGGTTGAAGAATGATCTTAGAGATGGGAGACAAAGAGGGGGAAATGCAATCAATAAAAATTCAAATTATGTGAAATATTGATACTTTTTTCACAGCCCAGGGGTTGAGAACCACTGTTCTTAACCTCTTTCTGTTTCTGTTTCGTCCTCTGTCAGTGTTCTCATCGAGGATGTGCAGGCCGCTGTGGACAACCAGGGTGACAACGGACCCTCCACCAGAAGCCACAGCTACACCAAATACAACAACATGGACAAAGTATGAAGCTCAAACTAACATTCATCCCCACTTCATCCTCAGCAGATTTCCTTCCTCGTATCCTCATTTGCACAACCTTCCTGATTCCAGGTCCAGGCCTGGATCTCTTCCGTTTCCGCCTCTAACCCCAGCCTCATCAGCAAGCAGGTGATTGGAAAAACCTACGAGGGTCGTCCCATGAATCTTCTCAAGGTAATTTTTACTGGGTTGTTAGTGATTGTCAGCAGCTTTAAACAGAAATCTAACACTTTTTTGGTTGTTGTTATTGTTGGACCTCAGCTGGGTAAGAAGTCCAGCAGCACCAAGCCCTCCATCTTCATGGACTGTGGAATCCACGCCAGAGAGTGGATCTCCCCTGCCTTCTGTCAGTGGTTTGTTAAAGAGGTAAACTATATTTAGAAGGTTGGGGATGAAAACAGTTTGGGCTCAGATAGAGGTTCCTGCTGATTACAACTTTGACCTTCATCAATCTCAGGCTCTGTCCACCTACGGCAGCGATTCTCAGATGACCAGCCTGCTCAACCAGATGGACGTCTACGTCCTGCCTGTTTTCAACATCGACGGCTACGACTTCACCCACAAGAGCGTACGCGGCAATATGATATACTCTCTGTTGTTTTTGCAAGTAACTTATTATTATTTTTGAATTGACATGTTTATCATCCACCTGGGAATTTCAGAACAGGATGTGGAGGAAAACGCGCTCCAGGAAATCTGGATCCAGCTGCATCGGAGCTGATCCCAACAGGAACTGGAATGCTGGCTGGTGCAGTAAGTGTAGCCTGATATAGAGTTCTGCTTTTATAGCCGTTGACTTAAATAAAGTCTCAGAGGAGTGGGGAATTTTTACGTAAGGATTTTTAGTATCAGGATAAAAAAACGAGGTTGATTTACAGCAGAGATAATTCACACCAGAAAAGAAGCTAAGCATGAGTAACGGCGACTTCAAAATTAGCTAAAGCGTATTTAAAGATAACGTAAAGACATAGAGATAAAACATAAAGACAGAGTGCTTGGAAAACTAATGAAGTACAAATATGTATTTGTAAGAATGTATGAAATAAATTGTAGATTAAAGCCTAAACAAATACTTAGAAATTAGCAATTAGCAATTAGCATAGATTTGTAACATTAGTCTAATTTACCAAAAACCATGATTTTTTTTCTTTTTAACAATCATACACCCAAATCACACTGCTCCGTACTGTCAGCCTTCCTGTGGGTAGTGAACCCACGGCGTTATGTGGGTCAGGACTTGAACCATAAGCCTTGAGGACCCAAGTCTGCGTCCTCAACCACCACTACCGCCTAATTACCAAACAAAATAACCTTATCTAAAAGCACAAGTTCAAGTTCACTGTATTAACATAATTAGGATAAATATTAGACACGTAACTGAGAGTACATCCAGAAATTGGTTTGTACACTGCTTTAGTACTACAGTGTATCTGTAACTATCCACAGCCATGGGCGCCTCCAGCAACCCCTGCAGCGACACCTTCTGTGGCTACTCTCCCGAGTCTGAGGTTGAGGTCAGGAACGTTGCCAACTTCATCCGCAACAACAAGTCCAACATCAAGGCCTACCTGACCATCCACTCCTACTCCCAGCTGCTGCTCTTCCCCTACTCCTACACCTACCAGCTGGCTGCAACCCACAGTGAGCTGGTGAGTCCCACACAAGTACTGTTTGAGTTCCTTTTCATCTAACCTAGTAAAATTCTGACTCAATTTACGTCAATGAGAATGGCTTTGAGTCCTATTTAGCCGGTAATAACTCCCTCCGCAGCCTGGCTAACTCAGAGCATGAGACTCTTAATCTCAGGGTTGTGGGTTTGAGCCCCACGTTAAGCGCTAGTTTCAGAGCTTGGATCAAAACCAAGTACAGTTTCTCTCAGGTTTATTGACTATGGTTCCAAAGGGTTGCCTATCCTGGCGCGCCTGGGAAGCACAGAGCGATAGAGTACCAGGTTTGAATCCCAGAGGAAAAACATGTTTTAATGTTAATCCTCATCTAGAAGTCGCCTTTAGATAAAAGCATCTGCTTCATTGCATGAAATTTAGTTTATAAATTAGGAAACGTTGAAGTCTGTCTCCACAGTAAATCAGACATTTTAGGCTTTGTTAATGTCCTTTTTCACAAGAAACACTTTTTTAATCCAGGTTTTGAAGCCACAGACAAGTGTTAAATTCCTGAGATGAATTTCCTGCAGGATGGAAAACGTGAACACTTTTAATTCCTAACAATCGCTCTAGTTAATATGATCCTGAAACACTATTCACCACCAAGGAGTTTCCAAAATGGCTCTTTATCTGAAAGAGATAATTAGCTGCTGACAATCACTTACTCCCCCTCACACCTCCTTCTTCCCCTCTTCCTCCTCCTTCTCCTCCTCCTCACGGCTCTTTTACCTCTCACCAGGGTTTCCAGGGACTGTAGTTAACACTCACACCCTGACTGTAGCTCTCGCACTAGCTGGATCTGATCACATGTTTCTGGCTCTCTTTTCTCCTCTAATTCCTATTACTCACCGGTAATTCACACTCTCTGCCGACACTCCACAGAACAAAGGAATTGTGGGTCAGAACGTGCGTCTCGACTCGTGTGTGTGTGTGTCCGCACACACTCTACTCTGTCATATCCTGTAACAGGCTTTCATTTCCTGACTGTACTCACGCTGCAGAGTTTATTTATATGTTTTTTAATTTCCTGTTAAAAAAAAAAAATGACGGACAGAATGTACTTCTTCTCCCAGCGACTTTGGCTATTTTTACCCTAGGATCCTGGATTTAGCTATTGGAAGAAAGAAGACTGACTGACAGACAGGAGTACTCTTTGAAAAAAATGATAATTTCTAATAATTAGACCTTTATTCAGTCCAACTTTAGAGCCACTGTAAATTCTAAGTAACAGGGTAAAAGCCGGGGATCCCTGTGGCCTCCACTTTAACAAAGTTGAACAAAAGGTTGAATGAATTATGGATGTGCTTTTAACGTGTGGAAAAACCCACTGATTGGTCCCTTTAATGCGTCTGTGTTTTTGTTTCCTGTCCGTATTGTAGTTGAAGGTTGCTGAAGGAGCCTCTGCTGCTCTGCGCAGTCTGTACGGCACCCGCTACACCAGCGGACCTGGTGCTACCACCATCTGTAAGTACAGTGAATCCAGCAGCTGCACTGGTCTCTGTGGAGACCGATTGTCTCAATGAGGAAAGACTGAATCTATTTCCATCTCTGCTTTTGTTTATTCCGATGAGCTCACGATACTAACAAACACTTTTGGCCCCGAGGAACCAAAGGAAACTTGGAGGCAAAGTTATTTCTGGAAAACAAAGCCTTTTTTTTTTTTCTCTTGGCGTCTCATTCTTCTTGTATTTCATTTCACCTATTCCATGCTGATTAGTTCCCCCGTCCTTATTCACCCTCAGACCCCGCTGCTGGAGGTTCTGATGACTGGGCCTACGACCTGGGAATAAAATATTCCTACACCTTTGAGCTGCGTGACACCGGCCGCTACGGCTTCTTGCTGCCCGAGTCTCAGATCGAGCCCACGTGTAAGGAGACCATGCTGGCCGTCAAGTACATCGCCGCCTACGTGCAGAAGAACCTCTATTAAAGGAGCGGAACTGCCAGGACCCCTGCCATCTCGGCTCCTCTGTAGCCGCCCACCCCCCCAGCGCCATCCAGTCAGTATCCATGGTTACACGCCACCACCCGCCATGTTTCCTTGCTGTGCTTGACAGAATGTCAAGATGAGTGCAAACAATAAAATCAATGATCCATCCACACGTGCTGAATCCATGTTTTGTGAGTATACGACGACGTAGTGTCTGCCCGGACTGAGGCTTTGGCTTCATTTGTAAACGTAGCACAAAACACGGAAGCTTTGCTCTGAATTAGCACTCGCACAAAAAGTAGAGAGTGTGTTTCCTGACACTCCAATGTGTCCGGTGTTTCAACCGAGGAGTCAAAGAAACCTAGTTGGAAACAAGACTTGTCAGTTCTGGTGACTGCAGTTGCTTGTTGCCGACTCCAGTTTTACTTTTTATTTTCAATAATATTTTCAAGTAAATCTAATTAATTTCACATTTACCTTAAGAATAGCAACATAGGTCATTTCTACAAAAATTATTATTGCATTTTTTAATTACCCCCCTTTACCGACCCCGAGTGGCTGGAAGCGGTACTGCAATTGAACTGAACGTCTGGCTACATAGTGGAGACTATCAGGAAGTCAATCGTCAACGTACCTAATCATTTCCTTAGTAATTCAGTCATTCATTGATCTCATCCTCTTATCTGTTATTAGGTCTCAGAGGCAGCAGTCTCCACCACTGCCACACAAATCACACTGCTACACACTGTGAGCCCACTGGAATAAGTAATACTAGGGTTATATCAGTAAAGGTGGATATCACAGAGGGACAATTATACATATACAAATAAATACAAAAATCTTTGTATTTACATATATTGGGATGTCCAATGTTAACTTGTAATTTCTGCAATATAATTTGCCCAATATTGTCTATTGTAACACCTTTTCAATACCACTGTATGCTTCAGTTTGCCCCAAAACTGAGGTAGACGTTTCAGAAGCCATGTGTGACTGCATAAAATTCTCATTTTTCATTTTTGGAGTAAAAATCGATGTCAATCTCACCGATATCAAATACTTATGCTAAAATTGGCCCAATAATGACATTCCTTTTTGTTTTTCACAATTCTTTCTTTCTACTCACAAGCAAGATTAGAGAAAGCAAAAAGCACTAGTGGTTATTTTAGGGACAGTTTTCATTCATCCAGAACTATTACCCCAAAAGAAATCCAACCAGAGGGACACAATCACATGTGCATGTCGTACTTATTCAGACTCAAATATATAAAAAAATGTCACCAACAGGACTGTCTTAGCTGTATTTTCTACGTCAGATCAAGGAGCTAAGAAAACTCACTCAGCCTGAGTCCCAACAAAGAGCTCTGAAAACTGAATGCCCTCTGCCTTTAAATCTCACTGATCCCCCTGAGGTTTAGCTCGGGATGCTTCTAAGGTGGATGCCTGACAGGTGGAGAAATCAGCCATCAGGGGATTCTAGTCCAGTAAGTCAGTGGGATAGAACCAGACGGTGCTCCTGGCAGCAACTATGTTCCAACAAGCATCTGTTTGAGTGGAGGGAGGGGAGAAAAAAGAAAACAAAGAAGCCAAAGATCAGCAGGGAGTGAACAGAACTGGCACCAGAGGCTGAAATGGAAGGAGGAGAAAAGACAAGACAACTGTAGGGAAATAATGTTTCTGGGACTATACAGTCTCAAAACGACAGCAGCAGAGTTATAATCTGCCATGGTCCAACGTTACATCCAATCAGAGTCACGGCACTCCTAATTGTTCTCTGGAATGAAAACGGTAATAATGAGCTCAGTGATAAGTCAGTGTCTATATCAGGCTCCTCTCTGCAACTTGACCTCGAATTTCTTGAAGGGCTCCTTTGAGGAGGCTAAAAATAAAACACTGTTGTGTAATACAGTAAAACACGCATCAGTTCGTCACCACTGCCTTGTAATTCTTGCTCTCCTCCACCAGATGGAGACAAACACGACCACTCGTAAACTTGCGGAGAAGGAAGGGAGGAAAAGGAAAGCAAACTCCTTGTCATTGTGAATCACACCACTGAACACAACATTAATGCAATCAATAAATGACACACTAGTACAAATCCAAAAAAAATGTTTTTTTTAATAGTTCCAGATGCAAAAGTTTGTGGTTCAGCCAACATCCTGATCAGCAAACTTGCAAGATCTTAAAAGTCCTAATCATCTGGTTAAAAAGCTCGGTCTAGCACATACAGTAGATGGCAGCAGAGAGTGTGTAAGGCACTGAATATCCAGTGTGTTCTGGTTGACCACTAAATGACGTCACAAAGAGTGCTGTAAACATATCTTTTACCTACAGAGTGTTAGAAACACCCACACATACCTATAAAACTGAGACACTTCCATTCAAAAGTAGCATGACTTGACTTAGATTATATCAGCCCTACACAGCTTTAATGTAAAAAAGAAGAATGTTCATGTAACAGAAATGAGGGACCAATGTGAGATGTCATGGAGAAAAGTGCTACGTTTGTATGATTTTTACAGATTAGAATCTGTGAAAAGGTAAACTGAAAAAAAAAAAAAAAAAAAAAAGTGTCTGAAAACCATTTTTCCCTCATAATACAGATGCTTTGTTGATCACCCGTTGTGTTCTCTCTTTATTTGAGAAAGGAATCAAGCTTTTTCTGAATATTGTCAAAGGAGTCCATTCCCATGTAATCTGCCTGACCTTGCTCCCACTTCTCCTTGCGTTCTTCTGCAGACATCTGCAACTCTGGCTCTGGAGCGTGAGCTTGTGAATGTGAAGACGGTTTTTCCATCTGAGGACAATTAATTATAAACGGTTAATGATAAATTACGCAAAGAAGACTAGAAATAGAACAAAGCACATGGGCAGCTGTGGATTTGTTGAACAGGACTAGCTGTGAGATTCTTCTGATTAATAGCCAGAGACAAACACACACAGAAAATGCTAGTTTTAGCAGAGAAGCTATAGCGTTGGGACTGCAGTAAGGAAGTCCAAGATAGAGGCCTAGTATTATTCAATTATCTGTACAAATCAACATATGAGATTAATTAAATTAGTTGCAATGCTGCTATCTAGTGACTTTCGCATTAATATACAGCATTTATCCCCAAAACAATTTTTAAGGGACACATTTTGCTAAACCCAGATATTACATTACTGGGTATTTATTCTCAGAGAGAAATCTGATAACGATTCTTATAGATATTGGACAGTATATTTATATTGGTCAATATTATTGGAGATTCCATGCTTGTCTGCAGCAAGCTACAAGTAAAACAGACCTTCATACCTGGCCACTTTGAAAAGTGAACGTTTCACTACTCTGGAACTTTGTGACATACACAGAAAAATAGAACACACACACACACATCATTGATGACATAGAAACATTAGGATAAGTGGGACACAAAGAGTCCATTATCTCAGCTTTTCTGTTTTTTAACTCAATGTTTCTGCATTTTTTCCATTACCTCCTCACAGCCAGAATGAAAAGGCTGGTCTCCATACTGCTCCTGCATCATGGGTACCACAGCACTGGAGTACAGGATCCACCAGTCCACGAGAAAGGTGGAATGTGTATCGGTATCCTGCACACCTCCTGTGATCTGTTTGCTTCTCGGGTCAAACTTGTAACTCCACGGCTTAGTCTTCCCCAAGAAATGGACTACCTTGGCGCGGCCGCCATATCTGAGGTTTGGAAACAGTTAAAAATGATTATGCTGTCAACAAACGGAAAGTCAAGAGATGTCAAATGTCCCCTGGTGGCTGGCTGCAGAATACTAGTATGTGGTAATATTGGTATTTATTAATTCAAGCCAAGGTTTTTTATTTTGTAACTTAAATAATTGATATAATGCCATCATATTATATGGAACTAGTGGACCCAGTAATGACTTTCTAAACTGCTTCGGACTAGTCTAAAGCAGTCGAAAGTTTTTTTTCCCCAAATCGTGGCAACCATCTGCTGCTTGTACAAGCAAATCCCAAGTGTTGTAAGAAGCCAAAACGTTTTTTCAAAAAAAGAAGAAAAAAAAAAAAGTCTTCCAGATGTATATAAAGACGAGCAGGAGAGGGGAGAGAAAAAAGACGGCAGTGGGAAATGCACAGATATCTATATAACAGATATTCACATCTATACAAGTTTGCCTACAAGGTAGGAACTATATAATGAGTAGGAAATACTTTAGAACAACGACAAAGCTCAGGCACAGTCAATTCAAAGATAAAAAAAAAAAAAAAAAATTGGCTTGTGCTTGTGTCAGTGCACCTGCCATGATCAGGACATGATGTGAAGGGCCTCGTGCTGGTAAGTAGCCCCAAGCCTCAGATGGTGTTAATCCAACCCTACGTGTAGGGACAAGGAAATGTTCTGGCAGATGTGGTCGGTCGGCTTTGTCAGTTTTACCATGCTGCTCCCTTTTGTTTCGACTTTCCTCCTCTGTGCAGCAGGTTGAGGTAAAAATCATCATTGACAAGTTTAATATTTATGCGATCGTATTGTAGTATTGGTAATATAGTATTACAATATTGCTAAATTGGTTGCCAGGACATGCTGAACCTGAGATCCTGTTGATGACAAGGCTTCCAGTGAGGTGGAAGGATGGGGAGAGCGGTGAACTTTAGGGGGCGTCAGACTTAATACACAATGACGACGTCCTACAGACCAACGCAAAAGGTCTTTAAATAAACAACTCTATTTTAGGAGATGGTATCAGCTGTCACAAACGCTGGAATCTTGGTGCACGAAACTCGATGTCATGTCACTACACCTTCATGTGATCAAGGATCTTCTTACGCCTCTGGTTTGAAACAACTATCTTCTCATCCACGCTGACAGGATCTCTACATTGACCACAATGCAGCTGCTCGGTGTATTCTTGTCTTCAACTGCAAAGATTTTTTTTTTACTTTGACCTTGGCTCATAGACACTTACTGTTTGAAGGCAGGGAGGTAAGTGTAGATGGATATGCTGCTGAGGTTGTAGATAAAGGGAAGGTGTTTGGCTATGTCAGCCGTCGCCCAGTTGTCAAAGAAACCATTGAGAACTCCCTGGTCTCCACCTGCCATGACAAGGAAAAAAAAAAAAATAATAAAAAAAAAAAATCAATATGCACCATTTGACATATTTAGCAATTATTCCGTCTATCAACAATGCTTTATACAACATTTAAGATGTTTTTTTTTTCCTCATTGGTATTGAAAGTATGGCTGCTGGGAGTTGTCAAAAGTCGCTGGGACTTACTGACAGCCAACTGAGCTCATGTCAAATTTTGACAGGTTTAAGTCATGAATGCAGCGTTTCAGCAGAACCAGAAAAGCCGTGTTCAGGGAGCAGAAAATTGACATACACACAACTGCCACGACAAGATTAGGTTTACAATACAGTGTCTTCATCGACAAAGCAGGGAGACATAGAGACAAGCTGTCAAACACAATCATAATAATGAGTACATGAACTGAAAGAGGTTAGAAGTTAATTTAAAGTGACATCGAGTTAACCATGGCTCCCCCTACAGTCTTGGCTTGGTGGTCTTTTGGAGATCATTAGATTTGTGTTTTACCACCACTTGGGTTGGCCAACATGTAAATGATGCAAAGTGAAGAGAACTTTAAAACAGAAAGAGACCAAGTAAAGAACCCTGAGGGACACCAAGGGAAATCATGATCACGAACTGAAACAAATCAGATCGAACTGGATCGATCGTTTAATATTTTATATGAATTGTTCCTGAATCGGATCGTAGCCTGTGAATTGAGATATGAATCGGAATGCTATGAGTGAATCGTCACACCCCTAATATATACAGTATATATATATATATATATATATATATATATATATAAATAAACACACACACATATATATATATACACATACATACAGACACACACATAAACAGCAGCAAAGGCTGTCTCAGTTTGTGCTGGTCCTGTGAGTAAACAAGGCTCCTCTAATTTAGCACTTGTTGCTAAGTTTGTGCCCAGTGTTTGAGTCACTACTGGAGAATTGGACAGTTGTGACACTCATTTGGCTGGGTTTTAAGTAGGACAAGTTTCGCCACTGAGGTGGGTTACGCAAACTCAGACCCCAGGACAGTTGAGCAGGGCCTGGTCTGGCTGGGCCTCATACCACAGAGGAATCACACATTCATTCATACATATCTATACATCATACTTCACCGCATATCATCAAGAAAAGGTCAATTTTAAAGAGTGGTAAAAAAAAAACTAAAATAAAAAAAAAAAAAAACTTAGTGACCACTAAGCCTAACAAATACAAACCTATAGGTAAATGTTTGCAGTGAGGTTTCTGCCGTAAAAATACCTTCTACATGTAAGAGTACAAGGCTGGTACTGTCTGGACAAATGGCCGCAGTTTAGAAATAACCCATGTGGCGGCATTGTATCAAAACCCAGCGCCATCACTGGGGAATTTTAAAATTCATGTTGGCTGAGTTTAATTCGAGGGGTTGGCCGGTGATGGCCAAGAATGTACTCTGACAAAAGGGGGATTCACAGACTCAAAGTTAGCTACCAGCTGGCACTGCTAACTTCCACTTTGAAGCTCACTGAAGCTTGATGAGCAATTAGACTGCATCAGACTTTGGGCCTTCAACCTCACAAACAAACATTGAATACAAACAGGAATTTTCCTTTCTAAGCTTCATGCCACATAGTTTTGACTTAACATTGTCACCTTTAATCCCACATTAGACCACTGATTTAAAATAAAACTATACCTTAACTGTAAAAAAGAAAAAGCAATATCTCCTCAATACCTATATAACTTTTTAAAAAATCTTTTCTTAAAGAGTAACGTTGTGGGACACAGCTCATTGTGACAAAGATAATCAGAACGACACAAATGTTAAGGCTGCCAAAATGATCCATGCTTTAGGATAAACGGTTATAATTAATGTAAAGGTCAACAGATGGCTGCAATCTAACTCATTTTAATATTTTCACATTTGCCCAGTGATCTGAACAGGTAAATATTACAATCTGTTGATTTTTGGATTGTAAATCAAGCATGTGGACAATGTTGGCATATCAGATATCAGCAAAAAGTTAAAATCCATTAACCCCCCAAAATATTACTGAAAATGAAATCAAATAAGTTGTAAGGAAAGAAAAAGCTTGGGGTAAAGGGCTAAGGATGGTTCGTGTAGTCCCTTGTTTTTTTTTTTTTTGTTTTTTTAGGAAATATCCACCATACCATGACACGAATGATATAACAGACTCAGAATTAATGATGTTGCTTCAGTGACGGCTGAGGGCTGCCATCAGTGTCTGCCATTTGAAGGCCAGACAAAAAAAATACATCTATAGCATGGTGATTTGATCGTCTGTGTTTGAGCAATTGCAAGAAGTCACCAAGTACTTGTTTAATGCTTGTCAGGACTCAACCACACAGCCAGTTAACATACTGTAGGACTTAAGTTGCAGTTTTACTACAGTGTGTGGTTCATCTTGTGTTCTTGCATTTGATCCACAGCAGCCAACTCTGGAAATGGTGACAACATTAATCACAGAAAGTATTTTTCCCCGATGTCTGCCGTCACCATGTTTCCACCATGACCTGCAAAGAGACAGAGACGCATGCCTGTGCTTCGTGTATTCCTCACAGTAGAGTGGAGCTAAAATGCTAAAGGTCAAAAGGAACTTAACTCAGTCTACTGTGAATGAAAAGGCAGCCCATGGCTATAAATAAGACCCTTTCCCTCATTAGCAAACCAACAGGGTAGTGGAGGTAAAACATACTGACAATTGACTGTGATGGAACTCAATAAAAATTCCAATTCAACTTTACCTCGTCTTTCAACTTAAAAGAACAATATGACTTTTAGTTTAAGAAAGCAGATGACAATCAGCGAATGTTTCTTTTTTTACTAGCTGCAAGAATTCCTTTTACAGCTTCATCACCAACTGTTCAAACAATTCACAGGAACAAGCCCTGGCTCCTAAATGATCTCCTTCAAAGTTTCCAGCTACATTTACTCTGCTTAGCCTTTCTTCTTATTTGTGAGGTAAAACAAAAGCAGAGTTGTGTTTACTATAAACCATAGACCGTCTATAACAAATGGACGGTGTCAACAGTTGGATTCAGTACAACACCTGGAAAGACTTTCAGTGAACACAAGCTGGGTGTTAGAGAAAATGTTAAAAAAATCCAACACAGCCATCTGCAGGATATGAGAACCACACTCCTCCCACAGGTTTGGACCAATGACCTTTACAAACACTGATCTGAGAAAAAGCTGCGGCTCAACTGAGAACCGGACTAAGAACGCAAACAACCACAGCACAGTTACAGTACAGTACACCCTCCTCCTGTCCCTCAACAGCCCCCCCACCCCCAAGGAGAAGGAGAGCTGAATGTCAAACCAATGCTCTGGGCGACACCGGACCTCTCAAATATAACTCCCCCTCCACCCTGCCCCACAGCAGTTAGCGTCTGCTGTGGGGTAGGGTGGAGCGTGAATAACTGTGCAGAGCTAGCCCAACTCCAACAGGAGAGCCTTGTGCCCCAGCACTGAGCTCCATAAAGGCATCACTGACAGCAAAAGATAAACAGACGCAGTAGAACATCGTGTTACCAAAATACTAATTTTAGTTAAAGCGGAATGTTCTAAAATATAATAAGGTGGTGACTCAAAAGATTCCACACATGCCAGGTTCACACTAATGAACTGGTTCTCTACCGGAAGTGATGTAAAACCCTACGAGAAACACTGGTTTTACTTATTAGGAACACTTGTTTATTTGAGGAACACTAGTTTCAGGAAATACAAATAAGGATTAGTGTGTAGCGAGGTAGAACAACTAGTGTTCCTTCTTACATAAACCAGAAACTGATGATGTTCTTCAGTTAAGGAATGAAACATCTTCTAACTCCAAACTCCAGTTTCTTACCACTAAACTCACTGGATTCTGATGTGGATATCCAATAATAAATTTGCACATGGCTGCCTGTCAGTATGGCTTCGAAGTGGAATTTAGTGTTGGTTCAATATTGGCAAAGGTTATCCACTGTATCATTAGTTTTTACAATGTTAATCTGTATTTAAAAAAAAAAAAAATTCTTATAGTCACAAGGTTCTGTGGACCACATGAGCAAATATATAAACCTAATGAATGTGAAAAGACGTACCATCAAAGCTGCCTTGTTCTGTACAATACTGGATCAGTTTGCCGTAGGTCTCCATAGAGGGACAGAAAACAAACACACCGGAGTTAAAGCAGTCAGGCCAGCCAGGATCAGGAGCAGCTGAGAGTTCTTCTCTGTCAAACAGTTCATCTATATTTGAAAGCACCTGCGATGAAAACAGACCTGTTAAGATCAAACACAGCAGTGTCTCAGAGGACTTTCTGTATAAGATCTTCTTGATCCCCACCAGTGTGTCTGCATCCATGAAAACACATTTGGAGTATTTTGTGAGGGTCCAGCAGTGGAGCTTGGTGAAGGTGACACCCAGGTCAGGCCTCTTCATCATGGCTAAGTGTGCCGTGTCTCCACTGTCCAGTACATCTACCACCTTCACCTCATCATAGATCCTCTCCAGCACTGACCTGAAGAAACACCACAGAATGGATGTTAATGTGTTTCAGGAAAGTTCCAAAAGATGTCAGGATTCTTACTTGCAAGGTTCTGATACTTGTCGACCGATGAGTGCCACCAGCTGCTTGGATGTATGGTGGTTGCGCAGGGACTTGCCCAGGACCATGGCCCCCCGAGCATAGTTGTCATTGGTAGCCAACGTCACAAAAGCTTGGTCTAAGGACAAGGAAAATCAAACAACACAGTAGAGATTAATTTTTCTTCTTCTTTCTTTGGACTCAGTCCAACGGGAAAGTAAAAAAATAATAAAATAATAAGTGACTTTGTTTACTACATATTTCCTGACATTATGCTAGTACAGTTGCACTGATGGACTTCACTGGAGCATTCAGTCCAACCTGTCACCTTTTTGGGTTAAACAATCAAACTTTTGAGAAGGACCATGGTTAGCTCCTCAACTGAAACAAGCTTCTGTCTGCATGTTAAATGAAGTGTTTTTATTGCCACCATAGGAGTGAGTCAACAGTTCAGTGTAAATATTCTACAGAAAGAACCCAGTGTTGCAGTACAGTGTCACTTTCGAGGTGCCAGAAATACTTGCTGATTCACAGCTCTCACACCCATATTCCCCTCACGCCCCCTTTTCCAATTGGTCCAACAAGAGCTGCAGCATTTCTACATGAAATCTCCAATTAGAGCACACAGAGAAGAAAGAATTTCAGGCTTAGCAAAACCCTGCATGTCAGTTCCGTTTCCCACAGTGTCACCACAGAGGAAGGTCTGAATGGTTTGCTGCCAAGTATGACGTTCAACATGATGACAAACTGTTTAAATTTTAGACAAAGTGTTCGTAGAACTTTGCACAAAACAAAAACAATGAGGTGTAGACAACAAAATTTTTATCATTACTTTTCCATCTTTTTTTCCCTCTGAGGTTAATGGCATTTTCACTACTTCTACTACTACAAAGATGCAACAGAGCAGTGCAGCCACTGGTACAAAAAGTTACACATTTTATAAGGCTACAGTTAAACCATCTCCATCAGTTATAAGTTAAAAACACATGTTTTACTTCATATCGCAAAAATCAAGCCAGTGTTTCACAATTAGAAAGATCACGCTGTGTTTACATTCCCACTTTCACTAATGCCTCCTTTATTGCTGAAAGTTAAATCATAGAGTTTTAACTACAAGATAGTAGCTTTAATGAAAAAGTAGCTGGTTAATGAAAAATTATACATTTTTGTAAATAAACTAATGGCATTCTTGCATCACCAGCAAATATAAAAAAACAGAACTGCTTTTCACATCTATTGAAATACTTGGATTGAAAGTGGCTCATATTACAAGTTAATGTAAAAGAATATTTAGTTAGGGTTAGACGTTTAGTTACACCCATTCACAATTTTAAGAATTAACACAGGAAATACTCCATACTTTTTACGTAAACAACAAAACACCATCACAGCTCAACTTCGGTCATCCAACATGGCGACTTACACAGGTCAGACCCACTACCGATGAAAACGGCTACATTAGTTTAAAGGAAACAACACAAAATTATAACAAGACGATTTTTTATTTCATTTACATTCACATTTCTTCTTTAAAAATGTTGCTCTAATCAAACTGCGTCAGACACCTGGCCTCTACGTCACAATAACAACACATATCCCTCCGCCAATTAAAGTAATCAAATACACGTACGAAACGTGTGCAACGTGAAATGAAATAGTCCCAGGCACAAACAATTACATTCAAGTACTGTTGGTCACCCCATAATAACTTACTGCTCTCCTGTCAGTTCTCCAGAATTTTACTTAGTGAACTTTACAGCTGCCGTAAATTGTTTGAAGTCGTGAAATTGACTTACCTGCCATGACTGAAGAAGAGGTCGAAGCTACCGCGTAGCCCGGACTCAGAAACACAGCTGCTGAGCCTGGAGAGAAGAAGGGCTGACTAAATATACAGAGGTGGATTTATACCAGCATGACAGTAGCTGTAGAGCAGCGTCATGTGACGCTGCGCTTTCCCCCTCTCTCTACACACCCACCTGCCGCCGCCGGGAGTCCCACACTCCCACCAACAGTTCACAGGGTTCAACTGTCCACTTATATTTCCCAACGGAGCCAGGAATCTTAATGACCGCGATAGTTTTTTGTTTTGTTTTGTTTTAAACTCACGTTATTTTACGTTGCGCATAGAAACAAATTCTAGTTCGTTAGAGCTACTTGAACAGTAGTGTAGGAATTCAATATAGCAACTTTAAAGTTACCCAAAGCCCAAACTCTTGTGTGATATTGTAAGGTTATATCATTTTAACGCTGCTCTTAAGATATTTAATTGTTAAAACTTGTTTCCCTTTATGTCATTTTATATTTTTAAATGATAGAGAGAAATTCACATATTACGGTCTGTTAAAACTAACGTCACTTCCTACTCGGTCTAATAACAAGGCTCTAGGTTAGGATAGTTCACCATCACTAATTTCCGGTTTTGCTTACATCCGCAAACTGGATTTGAAGTATCATAGAGCAGTGCTTTTCAATCTTTTTCTGTTAGGACCCCCTTACAAGAAGAAAACTATTCAGCCACCCCACCACTCACTCTCCGCCGCAACTATAAATAATAGCATTTTTCTATAAAATAGTTATAGGTACACCTCTGCATAACATCGTATCCTTGTTAACATAAAGAAAAAAAGATATATAGTTCAACATACAACGATGTGCAATTACACTTTATTGTAGTACGGCGGGGAAAAAAAAGCTTGTTCCCTAGGGTCACACGCTACGAAGATGAAAAGTACATATTTCCGGTTTTCGGCGCCTTTATATGTGGGCGTGTTTAAATAGCCGTGAAGCGGGTGATGTACTTCACAGCTTCTCGGCGAAGTAAACATTAAAACGTCAATATGGCCCCACGGTCTTTAATCCGGGGTGCGCTGCTGGTGTCTTTTTCGGTTTTCCTCACACTGGTGTTGGGTGTCGGACTCCCTGCGATGCTCAACGGCCTGATGAGGTTGCTGGGTTTACCGGAGACGAGCGTCAGCGAGTTCATAGTTTTGCTGTATTTGTGTTTCGTACTTTGTGTTGCGACGCCTCGACTTCCTAGAGGATTTGTGAAGGTAGTTTTTCCAACACGGAAATACTCTGTACATATGTTATACTTTCATAAATGCACAATAAAGGGTCACGTTCAAATATGACGCAATCGACTTGTTCTCGCAAGGAGTGCAATAAACACTGTATTGTTAATGTCATTAATACTGTTATTCTGTGTTACGTGTTGTCTGATGCATTTATGACACGTACACACAGCTGACAGGCGGTTATAGGTACAAAACCCTACATAAATGTCCTTATGTTTCTCACAAAATAATACAGAAAATAAGGTAAACCAATAGAAGTTAGTCTAATATTATATGCCAATATTTGTTTTGATACAACAGGACAGTGATGTATTAACCTAAACTAGGGAAGTCGGATAATATTAGTCGGCAAATGTTATTTAAATGATACATAATTATTTATTAATGCATTATTATTATTTATTGTTATTATTGGTAACATATATCGGATTTACCTACAAAATGGAAAATCAGCTAATTCTATAACAATTCCGGTGTTTCAATAAATTTCCTGAAAATGAGATCTTTAGAAGTTTACCTCAGTTTTTTGGGGCAAACAGCAGCATATGTTGGTCATCCTTAAGGGAACCATAACTCTATTATACATCTTGATATTAGATATTAATGGGCCTGTTTGTTGATGTTTCCTGCAGGCCAATGGAAAAGCGGTGTTAATCACAGGCTGTGATCAAGGGTTTGGCCACGCTCTGGCCAAACATCTGCACCAACTGGGCTTCACGGTATTTGCTGGTTGTCTCCACAAGGTAGGATGCTTGAGAGCATTAACTCAAATTTTGAAGTCTACTTTTTTATTCGGGACTCAAAGAAGGAGAGAAACGTCATTCAGGTGGAACTGATATCAGGTTTCTGTTGCATGAAGTAACCATGGAGTAACTATACACCCATATGGGTAGCACACCAGCCAATCATGGCACAGTTCAGCCCACAGCTTCATTTATGTGTGTTCATTTATACATGAGAATGAGAGCAGTGGTTTGGTGACAGAGTGTGGCAACATATTGGCGGCAGTGGTGGCCTAGTGGTTGAGGAAGTGGACGTGGGTCCGTAGTTACTTCTGAGGTTCCCTGAGCGTGGTACCATCCCCTAACTGTTCCCCGGGCGTTCAAAAGCTGCCCACTGCTCACTGATGATGGGTTAAATGCAGAGGCCAAATTTCATTGTGCGCTGTGATGTGAATCACAATGACAAAAAAAAATTAATAATTTTTTTAATTTAGTGAAAAAGATCTGCTCCAGCTGCCTCTTCAACCATAGTTGTGTTGATCAATTGTGTAACCTTTTGTTATTATCCCATATTGTCCAAACACTTACATTCCAGCCCAATATCAACCAATGCCGATTAACCAACATTGATTCAAACTAGGTTGTGATCCTCAGGTAGATGGAGTGGGCTCACCACCCACAGGAAGGCTCACAGTATGGTGCAGTGTGATATGGGTGACAGTAGTGGAGACTGCTGCCCCTGAGGCCTGGTAACAATTAACAGAATGAAGGTGAATGAGAGAAAACTTGAGTAATCATTATTGTTCAGATATCACTTGAACAACTATAAAATATCCTGATTAGTTTTCAATTATTTACGTATATGTCTATATTGTTCGCAAAGGCCCGTGTTTTTTTGCGTGGGTCCCCAAAAAAAAACAGGTTTGGGAATCACTGCGAAATAGGCCTGGTTATATTTATGTGGTTATTTGTGTAAATCACTGTAAAACAATGGAAATAGTGAAATAATGCACAATGCTGCCATCCAGTGCCTTTGACTTTAATATACAGTTGTTCATCCTCCAAAACAATCTTTTGATTTTAGATAATATACTAATATCTTCTGATATTATGGGACAATCTGTCGACAACTAAATTATAACAATTCTAGTAGTTATTACATCACATGCTTACATTGATGTGACAATATTGTCATTATCGGTCATCCCTAGTGTTGCTATATTGATTATGACTGATGATGCAGGATGAAGGTGGAGAAGGAACCAAGGCCCTGGAGACGCTGCATTCAGACCGAATGAAGGTGATGCAGCTGGACGTCTGCAGCGAGGAGCAGGTGAACCAGGCCGTTGACTTCATCAAGGGAAACCTGGAGGACTCTGAGAGAGGTGGACGGCCCCATCCTGTCATAACTACTCCAGGTGAGAGCAGAGGAACACTGAGCTGATCTTCTCCAACACCATCTCACCCAGGGTTGTGGGCTGTGGTGAACAACGCTGGCATATCAACATTTGGAGAAGTGGAGTTCACAGACATGGACACCTACAAGCAGGTTTCGGAAGTCAACCTGTGGGGCACCATCAGGGTCACCAAGGCTGTCCTGCCTCTGATCCGCAGAGCCAAAGGTGAGAAGCTGTTAATCTCACTGTAATCCATGAATATTATTAACGTCAGCCTAAAAAACAACATGGATTTTATTGCATTTTACCTGTGTTTGCCTTAAGAACTAGATTCTAAAGAATGTAAAAATCCTCTTAGCAGGTTGAGTCACGTTGCCTGATTTCTGGTACGAGTATTTCAGGAATTTGTACTTTTATAATATACAATGTAAAGAGACATTTAACATCCTTAATTTTTTCAATATAAATGTCAGTTGCCAAAAGTGGTGGTAGGACAGATCAAACCACTACTGTGCAGGTCCAGTATGTAGGTCATATTCTAGTTATATCTGTTGGACCATACACACTTCACTGGTATTTGGACCAAAGCTCCCTAACTTGTTTAATACCAGTGACTGGTCAGTTGGGATTAGCAGCTACTGCAGTAGGCCACACGATTCCCAGTTCTACAATCTCTATGAAAATAATCTGTCTCCAAAACCTGCCCTTGCTTCTGACGCCCCCTGTGTCTGACGGCAGGTCGTGTGGTGAATGTGAGCAGCCTCTTTGGCAGGATGGGAAACCCTGCACGTTCATCTTACTGCGTGTCCAAGTATGGCCTCGAAGCTTTCTCTGACTGCCTGCGGTACGAGATGAAGACTTGGGGAGTCAAAGTCTCCATCGTCGAACCAGGAAACTTCTTGGCTGCCACTGGCATCCTGACGCGGGACGCCGTGGCCGACACGGCCAAAAGGCTGTGGAACAAGGCTTCCTCGATTGTGAAGGAGGATTATGGGAAGGCGCACTTTGAGCAACAGGTGGCGGCGGTGCGCTCTCACTGTGGCAGGGGGACGAAAAATATGACCCCCGTTCTGGATGACATCACAGACGCCATCATGTCCAAACGTCCCTACACACGGTACGTCTCCGTAGAACCACTCTGGTGGATCCGACTGCAGCTGATGTCTCACCTTCCTGCTGCCATCTCAGACTCACTGTATTTCTGAAAGAGGAAATCCCAGTTGTCACGGTTTCATTTCCTCTACAGATTTCATGAAACAGCAGATGTTTCATTTTTAGGATTAACAGACGCTACTCATTCCAAATCATTCCATGATTAGGCCTTTTTTTTGTCTGTCACTGCAGCCAAATCTCTGCAGATTAGAGCTGACTTTTCTTTTTTTTTGTAGATCTAATTTTCCTTTCAAATCATTTGCAGTGTTTTCTATAGTATTTTCTCAGTGTCAGTACTGGCTGACACATGTCCTCTGCACATTCTTCTCTAAAATGCTGATGTTATTTGGACGGATGGTGGTTCCAGGATGGTTTCCATTCACCCCTTATCCTCCAGGTCAAACAGAACCATCTTCACTAAGCTTTGTCATCTACATGATCATTTATTTCTACTGTTGATGAACTGGTAGAATGTTGAGACAACATCATAGATGTGAGAAATGGTCATCTTGTGGGTCCTAGGGTCTTCCTCGTTATATTTTCTTCTGCCACCCTGTTACATGTCACATGTTATTTTGCTATTTTTTCGGTTTTGGGGGATTTTTTCTTCATCTGAAGATGATTCATCATGGTCTGAGTTGAGTTCCTTCACATCTTCTTCTCTCCACTTCATCTCCTGAAGTCATCAACTCTACTGTTGATTCTGGTCAACGCTTCATTCATGGCTTCAGCCCAGAAAAAAAATGCTGTAATTTAATCTGCAGCTCAGTCCACATTTTGGTCAGATCTGGTCACATTCCTTGAAGACAACCTGTCTGGTCTGGTTTATGTTTACTACTGATTGAACTCAATTTGACTGCTGCGTCATTTTGACCCCAAAATATTTGTAACTATGTTGTAAACAATATACACTTTGTTTGTACAATTCTTGTACAGCTTACGTGGAAAATGTGTACAAAGACAGAAATTGACTTTTTCCGATGTTGGGGTAAATTATAATTTTGGAAGTTTTTAAGACAGTTGCTAATCATTTTGAACATGAGGACAACAGGAGAGTTAACGTATAAAGACAAGAGTTTTTGTTAGCCATAAGGAAGTGAAAGTTTCTTTTGTTAAAAAAGATTTTTTAGGCTGAGGCACACAGGGTTGTACGTTGACAACAACAAAGATAAAGAAATAATTAGCTACTGAACTAAAGTAAATCAGTACCAGTTCCTTCCAGAGTCAAATTGCAATGGTCTTAAGGTAAACTTGATTATGAGAACCAGCTTGGTTCTAGGCCTGATTGGAATTAGTTTTATCACATAATCAGGACAGTTGTGAGACCAGCCATGATGGATGGATTAGAGACACTATAGGTAGAAGACAGAAGACAGAGCTGGAGGTGGAGGAGTTAAAGATGCTGCTGAGATTCTCTTTAGGAGAGACAAGGATGGACAGGATCAGGAATGAGGGACAAGACAGACAGGAAGGTTTGGAGAAAAAGCTAGCGAGGACAGATTGAGATGGTTTGGACATGTTCAGAGGAGGGACAGTGGATACATTGGTAGAAGAATGATCCTAGAGATTTAGCTACCAGGTAGGAGACAAAGAGGAGATTGATGGATGCAGTGAGGGAGGACATGGAAGTAGTTGGAGTCAGAGAAGAAGATAAAGAGAACAGGAGATGGAAGAGGATGATTCACTGTGAAAACCATTGAAAAGGGGACAAGACCAAAGAAGGAGAAGATGAAGTTGTTCAAATCATTACGATTCGGGAAACACAGGACCTCGAGTAGAGGACCCCTGCTGTTCTGTTGTGGCTGCCTCCGGAACGACCCGAGGACATTGACTATTTATCTTTGATGGTCAGATTTGGCTCAATGCGACTGAGAAATTATGCAACAACAACACAAAAGCACTTTGTCTCACATGTATAGTGGGATCCCTTCAATGGTGAGCTCTTCTGGGCGTCTTCTAACCTCTTCCCATCAACATGTCTGAATAAATAGATGTGAATTAATATCAATGTATTATAATCACTTTGTTTTTTTGTAACGAGACGTTTGAATTAAAGCGATCAAAAAGTGACAGATTGATTGGACTGCGTCTTATTGGGTTGCAATGGTATACTTTGCCAGCAGGTGGAGCCATAGTATCAGCGAAACGGTTGATCGCTGCCAGCTGCAGAATAGACAATACTGCCGATTTTTGTTATCGATTCAGTTCTGATTTTCATTGTCTGGTGTCCCTTTTGAAGTGTATTTTAATATTTTAATGTAATTTTCAATCAACACATTGACTCCTTTAGAACGATCAAAACAGTATATTCTTTCAATCCTTCGTTTGATTTGAACCATTTTCTAATGCTAATAATACAGGCAAGATCGTGTTTACTTTAGCTAAAAAGTTAGCTTACTCATTTTTTCTTCACCAATTGAACATTTATTACCGATTTTAAGCATTTGTATTAGAATGAGTAGTTCTAAATATTACAATGCAGTGAACCTTTAGAGCGAAAATCCGTTTTCCTCAGGTGCTGGTTACACTCCTTCCACAAGGGGGCGGCAAAACCGTTCTGGAGCCTGTTCAACGTCCACATCCACACGTGAAATAGGCTGTTAAAACTGAAGAAAAAAAAAATAATTGTGACTTTTTTACCATTCACTCTGCACATTATCAAAATGCAGGTTTGCGAAAAAAAAAACGTAGACGTTATTATTTTAATGTTGTTTTATTACGTCTCTTGCAACACTAATAAACTCATCTAAACCTTTACACCTGAACACATTTCCTCCCCATGAGGACAGAATTAAGAGCATGACATTACATTATTATTTATTATTATTACTGGATTTTTTTTGTTTGCTTGTTTTTATTATTATTTCACAGCACTGCCTTGACCTGTAGTTTTTCTTCACTCTCGCCTCATACACATAAACCAGGTTTGGTGAGACAAAGGACGACACCAATGAAGATCACGCGGATACTTGGATTTTCTTGATAACAATCAGTCACAACTGACTCTGGCGCGAGTCTTGGACCTTTTCTGTACAGCAGCGAGGCTCTGCTCATGCGGCCTTCGTGGTAAAATGAAGATTTATCTTAATTACTATAGAGGCTAAAGTGTAAAAAAAAACCAAAAAAAAGAGCATCAACTAGTTTCATATGAAATACATAGAAAAAAAACAAAGAAAAAGAAAAAACTTGACACATTCTATACCACCAATAACGTGATACCGTTACTTGAAGTGCTCAATTATCAGAGATTTAGGTCACGGCTACATCACAGTCGGGGTTAGGATTCTGTTTCAACAGCACTTTCATTTAAACCCTTTTTTTGTACTACATGTGATGTTGTCAGCGTTTATGGTAAGGTCACTTAAAATCACAGACTAATAAGATTAATTAAAATAGAGATGAGGATCCAAAGGAAACAGCCGTGGTGAGAGGGAAGAACTGAATAACGGAGGACGGCTGGTATGAGAGCAGAAACTTTGGACAACAAAAAGCTGCGAAGGCACATTTAAAAAAAAAAAAAATCATGTCCTAAATACTTTAAACTGGGACACTGGGTGTTTGCCGTCTTAATTGGGAAATATAACGTCAAAAACAGAGGGAAGTAGGGACAAAAAAGGAGGGATTCATGACCGAAATAACTGCTCCGGTAAATCTTAAAAGTCCCGACTCGGCCCACATTACTAAGTTCGCCTCAATCTAAATAATTTCTTTTAGCTCATGAGGTATTTTTTTGAAAAATGTAACCATTTATGTTTAACAAAAAGCTACTTTTTCTTCAATATCTGGCAACACTTTTATAGTAAAGACAACGCAGAGAGATTATAAGTAGCACCAATGCCCTCCTTTGCTTATTTGAGTTGCGACATTGGCCCTCAAAACGCCAAACTTGACAATTGTATTGTTCCCAGAGAGTGTAAAAACATAAACATGTGTCTGCGCTGTGCTCTGATTCAATCACTGCTCTGTTTTAGCTCAAGACTTCAGACTCATGGGGTTTTCCTAAGGAAGGATAACAGAAAGTTCGTTTTTAAATAAACTATGGAACTATGGAAATGACTCAAGGTCCAAGGCCTTTCTTGTTATAAATAGAAAAAAAAAAAAAACGACATCTATTTGGAACACGTAATACAGTGGTTCTCAACTGGTGGGTCTCAGGCCCGTTCTGAATGGGTACCAAACAGCTCGTCAAAAATCAGCATAATGTGAATCAGCTGCTGAGCATGTGTTTATTTTTGAAGTCTTTTATTTTGTATAAAAGTATGCTAAAAGACGTGATTTAAATTTTTTTTTAATTTGCTTAATGACCACAGGAAAATGCAGGTTCCAAAGTGAGACCAGTCGAGAACCACTGACTTAATACATATACAGAAGGGTCTGTCATGTTGTGGAGATAGATTTCAGAAGATACTGTCAATATTAGCTTGATGATGCACTGTTATGCATTGGTTAGACTTTGGATGGTGTGGAAGAGTCAAAAATGTTGCTTCTGTTGTTGATTTCTGTGTATGTGCACAGGCGTTTTATTTTGGCGAAAATAAAAGAAAGGCTCGAGGACACTTTTATAATCCGTTTCTCCATTATTTTTTCTAAACTTCCCCTTAAATCTTCATCCCTCTACTCTGATGCATCAGCGTTGGCCTCTGTTCATTTTCTCCACCCTAACAAGGCTGGGAGCGGTATTCCAGATACTCTTATCCGGTGGAACAGATTCTCCGTTGCTCCTCACGGGATTTTAATTCACTTGCTTTTTTTTCTAAGGCTTATTTTTCCATTCCTCCTCTGTCCAATCCCTGTTCCCTCTTTCCTTCTTACGTTAACTGCACTTGGGTCCAACCAACCCCAGCTGGAGAACTCATCATCTCGCACATCTTGACGACCATTATCATCATCTTCACCATCTGCGGCCAATGTCGCCACCACCCTGATTGGAGTCGATGGTGCAAACTAACCTTCAACTTCCAACAACTACTTGGTTGGTTTCTTTCAACAAACAGCCTTTCACTTCAGACTTTACTGTAAATATGAACCATATGTTTCACTCCGGCTCCACAGGATGTGCATTAGGGCCTGAGTTTCTCCATCTAGGAGACTTTCCTTAAGCTTTCTCCCAAATAAATGTCCCGATTTCCCTCCCAGCTCAAGTCCAACATAAGGAATTGCTTCCTGAAAATCCTCTGTTGCAGCTGGAGGAAGAGGGTGCGTCTCAGTTTGATGTATATAAGGAAGGCAACCACGCAAACACGGCCGCTGGGTGAACTCTCACTCCCTCATTCCCTCCTGATCACTAATTCAGAATTGGTGACCTCATCCACTGGACAGCCTCGCCATCTTAGATCTGGTCAAGGAGATGAGATGGTGGAAGAGAAGGAGAAGGGGGGCTCAAAAATATCCAATCAATGAATGAGAACAATTTTATGACCCGACACATGGACCAACTGCATCGATATCTCTCCCCCAATCGAGATGTGAGGGCTATTTTCTGCTTGCATGGGAATGTTGCAGAGTTCAGATGTTCGCACTGATACTGTAGCCTCAGTCTCCTCACATCCACAGGAAAGGCTGTCACTTTGTAATCATAAAATCAAAACCAGTCTGCAGGTTGGGACCATCCACAGGGTTAACTAAAGTATTCCTACATGAACCATCCACAGGCAGCTTTTGTCCTCATTTTCTCAGATGAGCTTAACAGGACAGGAGTGCAGTTTGTTGTATGTTGTCAGCAGGCGGAGTATAATGACACCTCTGCTTCTACAAAAACATGCTCTGGAAGCTTTTTGTGGAAAGGACTCTTGACGAGACGGTTTTAGAAGACACCTGCCCTGAGATATGTCATTTGGCTGTTAGGAAGCAAGCTAGAAGATCCTCATGGATGGAAATATTAGCATGAACGTCTTTACACAAAGACATTTCAAGTAAAAAAAAAACAAAAACAAAATGAGTATCATATATTTTCTGCTAATGGGTAGTTTTGCTCTTAGTAAACAAGCTCCTTGTTGGTAGGGAACACACTGGTTTTTATATAAAAATGAGGTCCTGACATACGTTGCCTTGCTGTCGGCCTGCGTAAAAAGGTAAACACTGCTCCCAGAGGCCGAATGAGACACCAAATTTTCTGTTGGACAAAATGGTTTAAGATCAGGAGTGCAACAGACACAAAAATATTTGACCTAAGTGCTGTTCACCAAATACTACTGCCTCTGTGCCTGCACGAGAGGAACTTGCTACTCACTCCGAACCGACTCCTGCAGGTACCACACCAAAAGGCTCTTACCTACAAGGAAACAAAGAGTTAACTTGAAGGTTCGTTCTCGGCGACATAAAGTAAATCCTATTGTTAACTTGAGTGACAGCCCTGTTCACAGAATATGGATACAGCAATACACAAGACAAGCAGTAAAAGCAAAGAATACAACCTTTCACAAAGTTCTCTGATTGGCTCCCATTTTCCTAACAAACTGTGTCAATAAATATATTTTGGTCACTTAATTTTTATTCATGACGAGCATTTAGCAGAAGTGGTGGATCAGTGCGTCCACAGCCTTTAAGACAACTAACAAAAAAAGAAGTTGAAATGTAGACTCCTACAGGACAGAGTCAGACACAACAAACAAAATGCCTCACATGGTTGGAAGTTCTGTGTTCAATACAGTTAAAAAAAATAAAAAAAAACATCACATTTTTTAAAAAAGAAACTGTTATTAGGTTATATATTATTTAGGGATGCCCGATATTAACTTTCTGCTGATATCCGACAACATTTAATTTCCCATTCTGATATCAACCAGTAAGGAGAGAGGACTGGTAATATTCATTTATTATCTGTACAAACCACTGAAATTGTATGAGAATTGAGCTGCAATGCTGCCATCTAGTGACTTTCACTTTAATGTACAGCCGTTTGTCCCCCAAATCATTTTTAGGTCACATCCTTTCGGGAAACCCAGGTAAATTTGTGTTGTCTGGTTTTCATTATCGAAAAAACCAATAACGATTTTTGCAGATAGAACATAATCTGCTAATATTGGGTTGACAATATCATTCGACTGATATTATCGGACACCCCTAGTATTATTGACAAAAGGAGAAAAAAAAAAAAAACCTAAACGAAACTAATAAGATATCAAGGTGGAAATACATGGCATTGCCTATGACCTAACACATCTGGATAATTTAAAATAGGTGACCAAGAGGTCTGTAGTCAACTCCCAGGAGTCCATAGTCTTTCTCTTTTGTCTCCACCCTTCCATTCCTCCCAGTCTCTCCCATTCCTTTGATTCCTCTCTTGGAATGCTCACAAATGGGGCATTTAAAGTCCTGATGATGTGTTAAGTCCTCAGGCTTGGAGTCTAAATGTTAGTGTGTGTGTGGTGGTGTGTGTCTTGTGTGAAGATGTGGAGGTTTTACTGTGTGTGTGTGTGTGTGTATGTGTGTGTGTAACAGAGGGGGATCAGGAAGCTGCCAAGGCCTTGATCAGGTACAGTTTGTCTCCCTGCTCACTGGTGAAGATGGGGGCTTTTTTGTAGTGTTCAACAAGCTCCTCCATGGAGTTGAACTTGCGCTGTCCGATGCAGTAAAGGTTTTCCTTCAGCTGCACTTTGAAATGCTTGTTCTTGCTCTGTGCCTTCAGGGAGATGGAGAAGTCGTTTGGCTGTGAAAAGGAAAAGGAAACGCTAATGTGAGCTTTTGGTTTCAGGTGACAAAGAGCAACCGTAGAGAGCAGACTGGGTTCCACAAGGGTGCTTTAAGGCAGTGGTTCTAAACTGGACCCAAAAGTGGGTCTGGGATCATTCTCAATGGGTCGCGAAAAATCCAAAATAAAGTGAATCAGCTGTCTAGCATATGTTTTATTTTAGAAAATCTCTTATTATTTTTGGTATGTTAAAAAAGTGGGTTTTTTTAAGAAAATTAATTTGCTTGGTTTTAATTCTTAATTCTGAGAGTGGTTCGTGACTTAATGACCACAGGAAAACGTGGGTCCCAGAGTGAGACTAGTTGAGAACCACTGATTTAAGGAACAAGGCTTAAGTGTTTGGCGTTCACTGTTTTGAAAAACTCCTGAATTTATAAATCAGTGCTTAAAGATGTAGAAATCAGTATTAATTCTACAGCCAAAAAGATTCACGATGAGTCTAATTTACTCAAGAGTGCTTATTTGAAGCAGGGACATAAATACACAGTAAACACAAAGTAAAAATGTCAAAAAGAGCCAAAGATCAAATGATGAAATAACAACAGAATAGCAGTGATATCTAACTTCACCATAGTCTAAGCAACAAGGCCATCAAAAATCTAACCAAATCATCCAATAAACATTAACTAAAAGTTAGCTTTGTTAGATGCAAGTTGGCCGAAATTCGATGTTAGGAAAGACTGCTGTAAGGTATAAGATAATCTTTAAATAGTGATACAGGCGTTAAACTGACATAGTTGTAAAAACAATAATTTAAAAAAAGCTAAATGTTTTGATTTGCTCTCTTCGCAGTTATGTCTAGCTGTCATTGCCTGTTGAGGTTCTGCTGTGCCACTTTTATGTCGATTAAATCGTTATTCGGAAGGGAAAGTAGAAAAAGTTATACTAAAACACTGCTAATACCTAAACAAATAATGCTAACACAACACAAAACAGAACACAGTTAAAGCTAGTTAGGTATTAGTTAACATTTCAACCATCAAAGTGCTTGTAGTTTGACCTGTGTGAAAGGTTTGTCACCCCTGGGATTTACTGACCGATGATTCGCTGTCTCTGATGAGGAAGTCTCCCTCGGTGCCTCTCTGGTTGAGGGCCACCTCCGCCTGGTGACGCGTCACTTTGCCGTAGTACCACTCTTTCCCTGCGAATCGTCCACTGCCTGAAGGAGAGATGTAGTCACAGTCGGGTGTGGGCGGCCCGGCGAGCCCGGCTGAGGGTTTATGGGAGGAGGAGTCCAGCACTGTGACGTAGTTCTTGGGCACCAAACCCAGCTGTCCGTCCGCTTTGCGGCACTTCCACCACTCTGGGTCGTTCTCGGGCTTTTCCACCACCTCCATCACCTCACCCCTCTCAAAGTTCAGCTCCTCGTCGTTGCCTGAGCTGAATGGGTAGAGGGCCTGGACTGTGTGCAGAACCCGGTTTCCATTCGTGGTGCTGTTCACTACCGCCGCCAGCTTCTCCGTCAGTGATGTGACAGGATCGCCGCCCATTCCCCCGCCCCCCGCTGTCCCGTCCATGTCTTCGGTCACGTAGTTGGAAGGAAACCAGCCCGACCGTCCGTTGTAGCTGCCGCGCCACCAGCCGTCGCTGCATTTCTCCATCACCACAACCCGAGTGCCTTTCACCAGAGACAGCTCGTCCTCACGCTCCGCTGTGTAGCTGAACTTCACCAGGGCAGGCAGGTTGAGGTCGTACAGCCGCTCACCGTTGTCCGCGTACATGTCTGCGTCCACGTTGGACGCCGTGTCTCTCATTGGGCCTTTCCTGCTCTTCACCTTCGAGAACCCTGCGCAGACAAAGAGAAGACAGGGGAGACTATGGTCATCTGCATTGAACCACTGCTGAGGTCAGAAAGTAAATGACAAGCTGCCTGACCTGTTAAATTAGCACACAGACAAGCCTTCAGGCTCTTTTGCGTAAAGTTGTCATTTTACTAAAACACAAGCTCTGTGAAACTTTGATTTCACACTTAATCTGCGACAAGTCTCAACAGAACGAGAAGCACAAGACGAAGAAAAAGGGATGTCTAAAACACTTTGAGAGCGGAGGAATAAAAACACCAAGTAGAGATGATCCACAAAGACGATTGAGAGATTGAGAGAAGAACAGGCAGTGGAGGAATATCATTCCTTTTCCACATGACACTGCCCTTAACACCTCTCATTCCAAATCCAGAAAAATTCCTTGGCATTATGACTGGCAACTAAGGAACCAAAGAGATGTGGTTGAAAATAGTCTGAGTGGGTTAAAATCTATTTTAGCATGAGCTGGTGAGTTTTGTGGAACCTATTAAAGTTTGGGTGAGTTCTTTGTGGAGGGAGAAAAGAAATCTGAAGCACTCATCACCGCTGCTCTGATACCTATCGTTTTTGATGCCGAATGCTTACTTTTATTCCACTGTTCTGTTTAACCAAACTCCCCACCCTAACATTCCTTCAACTCTCTCAGCGCTCTGAGTCAGCTGAAGTATTTTAAGATTTCTTTTTATTTATTGACTGTTCTTACTGTCTCAGATATAATATTTGCTTCCTGCAATAGTTTGGAAAATTGATATTAAATCACACTAGAGCAAAATAGGACAGAATATAACCTCTTAATGACAGTCTGCATGCTGGGAAATATTTATTTCTTCTCACATCCATTTAATATAAGAAACACTTCAACTTGTATTAGAAAAAAAAAAAAAACATATATTATGGCCAGCGACCGACCACTTTTGGACCATGACCCACTGGTTAAGAATCACCGTTCTGAGCTGTTGAGAGCTAGTGTTCACCTTTTTTGCGCCATGGACAATTAAATGTCTCGTACTATTTTCGTGGACAAATAAATACACCTAAATAAAATTAAATTTCCGGTGTTCTGAAATATTTTCCTACCTATAAAATCTTCCTACCAGAATTAACTGGGCATGGACACAACAAGGATTTCTCAAGCCTACAGCCTATAACTTTCTGCTACCAGGCCGGAATAAAAAGTAAAAATGTTGTATCAGTCATTGACAATGACAATAAACTCAACACTGCGTCATTTTGACTTTATTGTTGTTGTCTTCACTGAGAAAATATTAGCTTATCAAATATATAGTGGTGCCTCTGCTTTCGAACACCTCAACCAACTTGACCCTCGACCAAAATTTTCAAGAAAAAATTGCATTTGCTTCGACCAGATTTCAGCTTTCAAATGGACCAGTTCAAGCCGAGTCAAGCCGAGAGAGCACTCGGGCTGCCGCGTATTTTCTCGTTCAGAATTCAACATGAACAGACTTACAACCAGCGCTGCTTTTTATTGAATTATTTCTTATGGGAAAAATTAATTCAGAACTCAACCACCAACCTGGAACAGATTAAGTTCGAGAGCTGAGGCACCATTGTAGTTGCATTATTGATGATGGAATCCATTTGTTCATATGGGTATGGATCAAGTAGAAGTAATAGCCAGATTGGGCCAAAAGGAAACATTAGTTCTTTGCTGCCCGGCACCAATTCACCCACGGACCAGTACCGGTCCCTTGCCCAGTGGTTGGGAACCTCTGCTCTATACTTTAACTGTTAAAATGAACATCCTGACTGATTTGTAACAATGTATTAATTACTGAACTTTCAGATTCAGCTGCCAAGTTGCCACTGAGGTGCTCTGAGCATAACACCAGCCTGACCCAAATAGCTAGCAAATAACTGGCCTGACCCCAGTGGGCTCACCACCCACAGGAAGGGTCATAGTACGGAGCAGTGTGATTAGTGGTGGCAGTGGTGGAGGCTGCTGCCCCTGGGACCAGGTAACAGATAAGAGGATGAAGATGAATAAATAAACATTTGACTGCTTAGACAGACACGTACATCCAATAATTATTGTGCTCTTCTGTGCATAACAAATTAAGCCTAAAACACCACCTCAACAACGATGAGTGTGTTTGCCCAGGGTTCAAATTCAGGTTTGGGTCAGAGCAGCTTAACTGGGTGAAGCCCAGAAAACTGCAGACAACTGTCAAATGCTGAGGAGTAGTTGTTACTGTTGAGGAAAACAACTAGTTATGAGAACAAATCACAACACACGCTACAAGGTCAAGATGGAGTGTAACTGACTAGGACCCACTGACCATATAATGTAAATATAGGGTTATGTGAAGCACAAACATCTACCTGCGGATATACTCTTTCTACTCCAGAAGGATGACTCTATTTCAAGATGCTTCATATTTAGAGTGTAGTTTTATCATCATTCATTATAATCAATCAACTCCTCTGCTGGGACACAAAGAAAAAACTGGTCCAAAAGTACACACATCACTGAGACACTTCCTCTAAGGTATATTGTATTGCAACAGCAACACAACATCACATTGTGTTTGTGTATTACAGAGCTCCACTCTGCTTTTATCCAGTGGTTATTGTATGAAACAACCTTTGTTCAATTCTCGTACCTACTGTATACTGTAGGTCACAGTGTGAACATACTGTAGCTCGGGAAGCCATCTCCGTCTGGTCTACACACCCACCCATCCAGATTATGTACCTGTATTTTTTGGTGTTATCCCAGCTGTATGTCAGCTGCTAGCTTCTTGGTCAAGTGTAAGATCATACCATCGCTAAAGTGAAAGCCCAACTCCCAAACCCAGAGACTGAGTCCAAGACTGAGCTCTGCCAGACTTGTGGTCATCCTCCTCCTGGATCGGAATTTCCACTTGGCAGCGGGGCATGACAACAGTTGTCTGAAACACATCTGAGGAGAGCAGAGTGCCGCGCTGGGTTCATGCTGCTCCGCCTGTTATGGTGAGTGCTCACAGCCTGAGCACTCAACAATTTTTTTTTTTCTGGACCATTTCAAAGCTCGGTGACATTTCATTTGTCACTGTAGCGCGGGGTCTTAATGATGACGTGGGCGAAGCTGACAGGAGCCGAAACCAGACAGGGCGCTTATACCAGACACAATGAGCAGTGATGAGCTGTGATTACATTTCTCATTACGTTTGCAGGGTTGGCACTTCCAATAATCCCAGAGTCAGCAGTGCGAGTTTAAAATGATACTCCCAGCCAGGGTGTAGCCCCGTTGGACGTTACAAGTAGATTGGTGTTTGTTTTCTCTCATGGCGATGACTAACGTGTCACAACGCAGGTGAATTGTTACTGAACGGTGTCAGTGACTCAGGGCACACAGACAAATTTCATGGTGGAGCTGGAGTCCAGAGTCAAATTGCTTCCAGGTAGACCCTGTTATTAGTCACACCACTGTACATAAGTACAGACTGCAGACAAGGTGTTAAGGAGCTGATGTCTGTCCGTCCAGGTAAAGTCTAGACCAGGGGCCACGGGCCGGACTGACTATTTATTTAAAACTAAACTGTTAATATTTCCCCTTCATCTCATATTAAGCAAGCATCACTAATACTATAAATTCTACCAGTATATAAGGGTTTTATACTGGTGGGCCAATTCTAGTACAATCTTGTGGGCCAAATACAATTGCACTGCCTCCAGATTTAGCCCCCGAGCCTGAGTTTGAAGCCTAAGGTCAAGCCATTTACTATAGATATAGGGAGAAATCTATAAAACCATCTTTAAAGCTAGATTCATGATGAAAGTATGAAGCTTCAAAAACCAAAGAGGATTTTTTTTTGGCACTCATAAAAAGTGACACCTGACAACGGCCGTGATTCCACTGTTAAAATATCAGATATGTACCGTAGGAGGAAGGAGGGGGAAAAACATGTTGGTGCAGGTGCGAGCCCCCAGGAAGTGACTCGTGTACAGTTGGAATTGACCTAGTTAACTCTACGCTAAGGTTATAGTTCAGCTCTAGACAAAAAAAAAAGTTCTTTTATCTCAAACTGACAACACTTTAAACACTGTAATCGTAAACTTCAGATTATGCTGCTGCTTCCACTTCACAATCACACCAAGGTTTTGCATTTCAACCCTACGGAGACAACAGATTCCCAACACGGACTGGGTGCTGAGTGGGAGCTAGGGTACAAAAAGTAAGCTGGGATTCCTCTCTGGAAAGCTTTATTACTGCTAAAGATGAACAGAGTTGTTATTAAGGTCAACAACTTCTCTCGGGGGCATAGTTGTCAAACTGTTGTTGGTTAATTGTGGCCAGTTGACTTGTGTGGCCAAAAAAGAGAAATGTGAGTTACTGCTTCCTTTTGCAATTAGGCTGAGGATCTTATCTTCCTGAACTGTCACACAAAAAAACCCTGGCCTAGCCTTCCTCGCCGTTTTCTTTTAAGTAGATGCAGCTGCTTTCTGTTACACTGAGCAAAACTGTGAATTGCTTGGGATTTCTGCCAAGGCTTGTCAGTGCAGTGATGCTGAACTTAAGGGACAATATTTGGGCTTTAAAAAAAGCTGATCTTGGCAGGGGAACTAGTGACTTTGTGTTTATACCATAAAAATGTGTGCAGGCCCAAAACAAAAGGAAACATTATTTCTCTGCGGCCGAGCACCAATTCACCTACGGACCAGTATCCCCGGCTCGGTTTTTGGCGACCACTATGGTAAGTTATATCAGACAAGAAAAAAAAAATTCTACCTCAATTTATGCATGACCTGTTTTTAGAACCAAAGTTTTGTCTTACATTTCACTGCCTCAAGTCCTCACTTGAGTTAGCAATTTAAAAGCAACAGAGACCATAACAAGTGCTTTTTTTTTAAATTTACAATAAAACAAAAAATAGCCCAAAACCTGCAACACCTTCTGCCTTATTATAGCGCATCACCAGTCATTTCTACACTTTATGAAGTTTTAAGTGGACCATGCGGCAACTTGAGCCAAAAATACACAAAAATGACTGTACACTGGAATTGTTTCTCTTGCTCTACGTCACATGCTTTTTCCTGCGCATTTCCTGACAGACAGTGAGGAGGGAGGAAGCTGTGCATGCTCTATATGCTTGTAAATCAGTGAAAACAATGACAAAGATCTTGAGACACATGTTAAAGTCCTTTCCAACCAAAAAAATGAGAGTGTTCATAGATGAGGCATAAGAATTAGGAGAGGGAGAAAGGGAAAAAAGAGGACAAGAAAGAGAGACAAATAAAAAAAGAAAGGAAAGAAAGAAAGAAACAAATGAAAAAAAGAAGGAAAAAGAAACAAAGAGAGGCTGGGCAGTTTCTTTAGCTACGATGACAAATTGACTTTTTTTTTTAAACCCTGGCTTCCCCACACTGACTGGCTCTCCATTGTCTGCTAAGACCTTCTCGACCCTTCAGCTTCCCTCCATTTCAGGGCTCTTCCTCTGTGGACGACAACACCCCGCGTCAGACTGTCTGACAGCACTTGAACATCCTCACACTTGAATAGATCACAGACGCTGGAACAACTTTAGCAGTGACTTGTTAAACAACAGACAATAGAAAAAAAGAACTTCTTAAACTGGGGACTTTTCCTAAAATATCTACAGCAAAGGAATAAACTCAGAAACGACTACTCTCTTTTAAACCCTAACACTAGTATACACTAGTAATACCATTACGGCCTAGAAAGAGTTTTCTTACTAGTTAATTGCTGATCAATATATCACAGCATCAAGATTGGGTGTGCGACTCATGTTCACCAGATATGTGACACCATGAAGCAACGTTGAGCCATATGTTTGAGTGTGAGACTTGAGCACATAAACTTAATAACAGCACATGGCATCAGAGAGGGGATAAGTCAAACAAACTAAAGGGAACAAACACCTGAGTGAGGCAGCAATTTCTCCAGTGGGGGTTGGCTGAGAGTGGCCATTTGAAGAGACCTTACAATATGACATGTGGACATTGGTGGGAAAAGCAGCTGAATGTTTTTGGAAAACAAAAAGCCAAAAAATTGTCTTCTACTCTGAACTTGAATATCACTGAATTGTCTGTACTCTTTTTATCAACACAACATTTTGCTTGAGGTTGACATACTTCAATCAATTCGAATGCAAAACAAATCACATGACCCCTAAATAGCACCCAACTGAGCAAAAGAAAATATCAGAATTTTTTAAATTTTACTTTCAAGAGCTCTAAATTTCCAGGCTATGAAAAAGGACTATCTAATATGTAGCTGCTAAGACAAACGAAAAAAACCCAATATCCTTTAAACAGAGATCTTATAAGAACCAAATGGACTTGTGTGATGTTGTCCAAGGACTGAAGATTAATTTAAGATTCAGGTAAGATGCTAAAGTTTTTCTCTACTTGTCATCAAAAAGACAAGCAACAGAGCAGACCAGTCAAGACAGTGCTTTGTTCCCCTCAGAAGATACGCCAAGTTGGAGCTGCCCTGCTTATAAAACTCACAGTTGTCTATGTAGGATCCAACTGGCTGCTGGTGCACGTGCCTGAGCATCAACGCAGTATTCAGCAGCATGGGGAAAACAGCTCCTGATAGCAAACGTAAGGTGTTTGTGCTGACAGTCGGCACACCTTCTCTACCGCCCATGCCTGATCTACTTTTCTAAAATTATACTCAATGCCCTAATTTAACATGATACCGGTCAAATCATGCAGACGTGCAATTAACTGCACATAAAATTAATAAAACAGGCCTCAGATATGAATCAAGAACAACATTTAATAAGTACTTAAATTTGTCTTTGTGATTAGCAGGATTATTTTAAGTGAACCCTGGTCATTATAGAGAAGGGCGTGTGTGAAGTGAAAATGAAAGGTCTGATACTGTTTAGACTCTAGGCTATGAAGGGAAAGGAAGAGATTTATTAGATCGCAATTTGAGACAGTGAAAAATGATGCTCTCATACATGATTCTACCCTTTTTTACAATTTGGCGCTGCCCATCAGGGCAAGTCTCTAGATAATAAATTCCAGCGTACACACTCTCCAGTTAGACACTTGATTGTCTGAATGCACAATCAGTGTAGATCCATTAACAGCAGGAACGCTGTTCTTTATACCCTTCTATAATTCATATTGCTCATCCAAGAAAAATAAATAAAATCAAGGCCAAACATTCAGGACATTCGTGATTCTCATTTCTTAACATGATGTCACTGTTGCTGTGCATCTCTACTAGGTTTAAAGCTGAGAAAACTAAACATTCAGCAGAGATGCAAATGCATTTATGACCATTGTTCTCTGTAACCAGCTAACGTATTTACAAGCCTGGCTGCGCTCCAACAATCCCAGAGCAATGTTCACTTCCTCTGTGCGATGGCAGAAGACGGAGGGAAAACAAAGTCGAGACTGGACTAAGAGAAAAACATCTTAGTTCTAAGTGATGTTGACAACTCTCCTGCCAGGCTCTTAATTATAATTATGTCTTTTGCTTTTTTGGTTTAAGAAGCAGTAGAGGTGGTTTGGAAAGAACGAAGTGCAAGTTGCAGAAAAAAAAAAAAAAGAATGAAAGGGGGAGAAAAGGACAGCAACTGCCAGAGAGCCCATCTGACAAACGCTGCGCGATGATTCAACTTCCTCTTGAGTTGTCACTTCCTCTCTGGCCTGCTTTACTCCACAACTAGGAGTGAAATGTGGCTCAAATTAGTGAGTTTCCGCTCCATGAGGATGCTGAGAAACAAGAAAACAGAGGGAGGGAGTGGGAGAAAGGAGAAGGAGCACCGGAGGTGGTTAACTAACCTTTCTGAGTTTACACAGACACGCACACACACACTTCGTCTCCTTGTATTCTCTGTCACTCTCTGGATCTTTAGAACCCAGAACAAGAGGTGTCAGTACAACGAAAAGACAGAGAGCCGCGAGATAACACTCAACAGTTACAAGGTGAGATCAGAGCAGCCGTGTGCAGCCAGGGGGGGAAGGACGTTTGTATGACAGAGTGCGGCGGTGTGACTGTAATGTATCCCAAGTAATGACATTCCTGCAAGTGCGTGAGGTGCGGGAGATGGAAGCCCAGGTCTCATCAATCAGCACACAGCCCTTTCCTCCCATGGAACAAAGACTACAGTGTTCTACAGGAGAACCCCATGTCCCTTGGACTGGAGCTCATGACCAGAGTGGGGGGATGTCACCTCAGCAGACTCAGCAGAGCTGGCCCTGAGGGTAGCATAAAGAAAAACAGACTGTGGCTATGTCTTGAGATATTCTCCAACTAGGGTGGAGACGGGGTCTTCCAGCATGGTAATGTAATCCAGTGGGTCACAGCCCACTCAGTGGGACGATGTGCGGGAGAAGAAAAAACAAAATGAAGAAGGATTACTCTGAGTGTGTGTGTGTGTGTGTGTGTGTGTGTGTGTTTAAAAGAAAGACAGAGTGGATTGCTGAGTCAATTACAGGCTTGGGCAGAGCAGAGAGCTTTTCAAAAGTATATCCACCCAGTCTTTGCTGCCGCTCACACACAGACACTGCCTCAAAAGCCTGTTAATTCTCCTTCTCCCTGCTTTCTGCCAACACAACATGTTAGCACAAAACTCCCGTTTCCGCCCTGCGTTAAATATGACACATCTCTGTACACTCTATCCAAAGCTGGCAGCTAACCATAAGAATAAGGTGGAGAATATAGAAAAGAGAGGCTTAAAACACCCCCACCCCCTAGAGAATGCTTACAGCATGGGTAGGGCAGGAAACAAACAAAACCCAAAACTCCAGATAAAGGATCTTTTGTTCAATTTGTACAACAAATAACAATATCTCTAGGTCACAAAAGAAAGCTGGGAAAGTTGAAGACTCACGGAAGAAGTGTTTGAAAAGGTTAGCCATGTCCATTTTGGGCTCGCCGTCTCTCCCCTTCTCTGGCTGTGTCTTTCCCAGCCCCTGCTCTCTTCCCACTGCAGCTGTAGAGTTATTCCATTGGAACACCCAGAGAGCTGGGCGGACAGAGGAGCAGGAGCAGCCCACTCCTTCCAACCATGTGATTTTGCTCAGCCAATCGGCACGTGGGACACAGGGGCCTCAGAGCTCTAGCTCTAGAAAGCAGAGCACAGAGGCCTCATGGAGAGGGAGAGAAGGGGAAAGGTGGTAGGGGGAGCCTAGACACGGATCGACGGGGAGAGAGAGGGGAAAGAAAATTAAAATGAAAGAGGAAACAGAAGGAGCGACTTAGGAGGAAGAGTGTGACTGATATGTGCAGGGAAGCGTTGTTATGAGAAGACGTAAGAAACTGCACAGTGAGGCTGACTCAGTGAGCTGTCCCGGTCACATGACTGCAGTTGTTTGTAAAGAGAGTTTACAAAAAAGAAGAACAAGAGAAATCAAACACACTACTACGTAAACACCGTCGTCTCCAGGCACATCACATCCTTACACATTCTTTCTAACGATGACACCACTCCACACCCAGCAACAGGCTTGATGTGTGTGTGTTTAAAGGAGGAGACAGAATTCTTCCTCCCACACATGTCGGTGTGGTCATCTGGACACTTCTCTGACTGCTCTCTGAGATTAAGTGTTGACAAAAATATTATTTGAGTTTGAAATGAAATGGAAAAGAAAACTTTTGCTGAAAAGACTGCAATTGTTGAGCTTGTTTTAACCCTGTGTAACAAACTGTAGATCACAGTCTGTCTGATCTCTGGCTGTTTACGGAGGACTGGGTTGTGAACCTCATATGGGTAGGAAGACATTTTTTTTGTCTCACATCATGTTTCCATAGAGTTTACAGCGCTTTCTGCAAGTTCAATTACAGTTCTCTATTATTTAAAACTCGAGTAAATCTAGCAGCAATCAAATCCTCATCAATGTTTAAAAATAGTCAATGACTTACTTCTGAACACACAAGGTTCTAGACAGTCTTTAATTTTTTTTCATTTCCTTTAAGTTCATCTCTTTTTCAGGGGCTTCACAACTACTACTTTTCTTTCAATTTTGTACTGCTACTCCAATAACCCCTGTGTCCTTCACTGCATCCATCAATCTCCTCTTTTGTCTCCTACATGGTAGCTCCATCTCTAAGATCATTCTTCTACCAATGTATCCACTGTCCCTCCTCTGAACATGTCCAAACCATCTCAATCTGTCTTCTCTAGCTTTTTCTCCAAACCTTCCTGTCTGTGTTGTCCCTCTAATGAACTCATTCCAGATCCTGTCCATCCTTGTCTCTCCTAAAGAGAACCTCAGCACCTTTAACTCCTCCACCTCCAGCTCCGCCTCCTGTCTTTTGCCTAGTCCTAGTGTCTCTAATCCATCCATCATGGCTGGTTTCACAACTGTAGCTGTAAACCTTTTGAATTGTTAGCTTGTAATTATCTTAATTACAGTCTGTAATAATAAATAAATTAGCCATATATCTATATGTCCATCTATCCATCAAAGCTGGTCTCACAACTGTCCTGTAAACTTTCCCTTCACCTTAGCTGACTCTCTTCTATCACAGATCACTCCTGACAATCTTCTCCAGCTGTTCCATCTATTCTTCTCCTCTCTTCCACAGTCTCCACTGCTCTGAACATTTTTTATTTTTTAAGAGGTAAACTGAAAAAAATAATTCTGTTTATATTCCCAATGTACTTCTCAAAACAACATTTTTTTTCCTCCTGACATGTCACAACCAAAATGTGTGAGCAATTCTTTACACATTTCTGTGTACAGGCATATGTGATTGGACGGACATACAGGTTCCAACCCACTCTTTGTGAATACTAGGGTCAGGTATTTACAAGCAACACGGTTGGTTAAATGTTTTTACAGGACTTTTAAAGTGTGTGTATGAGTGCCTGTGTGTATTGCATGGTAACAAGTGCAGCTGTTTACCCTGGGCCATTTGTATAAAACAGATTGGTGGCATTGTTATTGGAGGGAGACAGTAACATCACCTGGTCACATACACTCCAACAAAAACACCAACACAACAAAGACATACTACCCGTAATTCCTCACTTATTTGAGCAATAAGGGCTTCACTCGACCCAACACTACTTACTTACAACAGCGCCTAACAGGAAGCTCTAGATCCCCTGTTCAACAGATAAAGTGTTTTGCAAACACTGCATACATGCGATAACGGCAAATACCCAACACCATCCTACAAATACACCACGCGGTCATGCTCTTTCTCTTTCTGCAGGGAGAAACCACAGCCAGGCCTTGACAGAGGTGCCTGCATGCAGGTGTGTTACGTCACCACCACATCAAAGAGGAGATGGAGAGACAAGGGCCACACTTGTCCTACTGACAGATGTGGTTTGTAGCACAAAACCGCCAATAAACACCAAGACTGTTAAATCTGTACAAAATGACCATCAATGGCCTAGATATAGTCACACTGCAATGACACTAGACCAGTGGTTCTTGACCTTGTTGGAGCTACTGAACCCCACCAGTTCCATATGCGCATTCACCGAACCCTACTTAAGTGGGGTGAGTTGGTGTGTCTTGATCTCAGCGACAGAGGCTCCACTGAACCACTGAGACTGACTCACCGAACCCCTAGGGTTCGATCGAACCCAGGTTAAGAACCACTGAACTAGACCAGGGGTGCCCAATAGGTAGATCGGCATCTGCCAGTAGATCTCCAAAGTAGTGTTGGTAGATCCTGAGCAATAACATAAAGTAATAATAGTTATAAAATCAAGAGATGTGATTCTATTTTAAGATGCTAATCACTGGGCTAAAGTGAGAAGAATGTATATATTAATAATGTAGTGTGGTATAACATATAATGTTAATTATAGTTGGTGGGGCAGTTGGTGACCTAATGGGTAAGGAAGCGGACCTGGGTCCTTAAGGCCCCCGGTTCGAATCCCCCTACCGCCAAGTTACCACTGAGGTCCACTGAGCATGGCACCGTCCCCACTCACAGCTCCCGGGGCGCTCAAAGCTGAACACTGTTCACTTTGGTGATGGGATAAATACAGAGGTCGCATTTCATTTTGTGCAGTGGTGTGGATCACAATGTCACAATGACAAGGAGTTTGCTTTCCTTTCCTTCCTTCCTAATGTAGAGAATATGATATTCTGTTATGTAGGTAAATATATTTAGTCTTTGACCAAGGTAGATTACTTCAGCCTGATCCTTTAAAAGGAGCTCACAAGACAAAAAAGTGTGGAAACCCCTGACATAGAGCAAAAAAGAAAAAACTTCTACTCCCTGCTTGGTAGTAGTGACATGTTTTCTCATGTAGAGCCATGATGCTTTCAACCTTCCAGGGTTTTAGTGGAACAGTGGCTAAATTGAATTTTTAACAGTTCTGAGGCCCTTTTATCCTTAAGTTATTTTTAAAATCCTTGAAACAACACAGAACATCTCTACTATCCTCACATTTATTAAACACAACTAAAAATTAACCACCATGACTGTGTTGCTATGCAGGAAAGTCCAGGCTGGATGCCAGCAGTCAGAGAATGTTTCCCAAATTATCATGAATATCTGTCACCAAGAAAAATTAAGCAGAGACAAATGGTAACCTTGGCTTACATACACTGTTACGTATGTCCCAGTGCTGGCAATGCACATGCCTGTGTAAATGATACTGGCCAGGAATACCTCTGCTGTGTCCAGACAGGAGATAACACGTGTGCAGCATTAATTCTTTCCATTATCAGTACAGAGCAGAAGAAAATTAACTTTGGCAAACAGAAGGCACAGAGTATGTATTACATTATTTCTAGACCAGGATTAAAAAAAAAAGATCACACCCAAGCTTGAGCACTGCAGAATATCCAACAATGATAATTCAGAAGATCATTTTTCATTTACCAAGTGTATCTTTGAGGTTCTTGACAATCGATGCTTTCCTGGCACTGTTTTTCCTTTCCACGTAGTTGGACGGCACAAAGCCAGTTTTGTTGGTGGCATTTCGGACCCTCCACCAGGACTTGGAGTCGTCCAAGAGCCAGAGGCGTTCGTTCTTCTTGATGTCCAACTCCTGGTCCTGCTGGGCCATGTAGTCGAACTTGGCAATTACTATCACCTCTTCCGTCATCTTGAACTACAAAGACAGATGGTGGAACAAAAAAAGTGGGAAAAAGTGAATCAATGTACGTACAATTGGGGACATTATGATGTAATATAGTGAGTTTTCTAAACAAAAGTAATTATATTTAATAATCAGTGCAATCTTTCAAATCCGTGCAATATTCTAGTAAAAAATATTTATGTTTTGATCTTGCAACAGATAAAAAAATAACAAAAGAAGGGTGCAAATTCACTTTATGAAACATTAATTATATTTGTCGGGACACATTATTATTAGGGTATAAGAAAAAAGTACAAAAAAACCCCACTACCCAGCCCTGTTTGTGCATGTATCTGCCCATTTATTATCCCTGGATCACTTCGAGAATACATATGGAAATATGGAATCAGAAAACAAACTGCTTTTGTTCCAAAGGGTCGTGCTTTGTTTTTTTTTTTGTTATTTTTCATCTGTTTTCATACTATTTTTTGTTGCCTTTCACTTTGCACTTAAAGGGGTATATCGTTTACATTGTAGCCAGCATTAAGACGTTTTTAAATTGCAAATATTGCACAATAAAGTAACATTCATGAATTCAATTTTCTTCATTACTATTCTGAGTGCCAATGTCACCACTTTGTGAACAACAGCATTTTGTGGACCCATTCAAACATGTATTATTACTAGGCTGGTCATTCAAAGACAATTTATATCAGCAATAATTCTCTTATTAGAAATGGGGTTAACACCTAGCCTTGCATAAAAAAATACCATCAAAATACAGAGTCACTGATATAATTTTTGAAAAATACTGGACAAAAAATACCCACGCAAAATATGATTTTCCAAATTCCTACAGCCAATTTCACATTAACTAATGACTGTAGACACCAGTCCTGTGAGCGTGCAGGGCCTATACACTGATTTCTATTTATGCTGACTGCTCCAAAACTGATATCTCACAAACCATTGCAGTTTGAGTTAGCATAGACACTGTGCTTGGATAAACATAGCTGTATGTACCTGTACTGCATCAAAGCTGAGAACTTGAAGAGCTTGGAGAGTCTCTGTTGACCTAGAAACAGGGAACACGCAAAGAAAGGAATTAAAAAGAGGTTCTCCCTAAAATCTGGCTCAGACTTTTCTCATTACTCCTCTGAATAACGGACACATCTCAACTGTGTTGGTTTGTCTTTAATTTCACATCTACACTATGTTGTAAAGTCTTAATTACACATCTCTGCTGAGAATTGGAAAGTTTGATCCTCGTACAAGTCAGGCCAAAACACTGATGAATGTCAGGCTTTACTTCCAGACTCCAGTCTCAAGACCAACTGTCAACTGTCTGGGCGGCCATATGATATAGTTCTAATCTACAGGTTTCTATAAAATGGATTTTAAAAACAAAGTAAAATGAAAAAGTCAGGCTTTACTGTCACTTATTTGAAACTATTCCTTCATCTGTAGTCATGACGCTGGGGCACTGAGAGCAAAGAAAACTGTTCTAGCTGAACAATGCGCACATTCACCAGCAACTGGTCTCATGACCCATGTACTGATAAGCACAGACAGTGTGTGGTTCGGTGAAATTGCTGAATCTCAGGTCAGTGCTGGGGGACGGAGGCATTACTTTGGCTGCTCTGATGTCATGGGAGTGGATGGAGTTTCACCTTTTCCCCCCCTGACCGACTTCTGGGCCCAGACACTGACCTCATTGATTGAGAGCTTAAGGTTTTTATTTGACGCAGCGGTGTCTAATTTTCAGCTGCAGCTGGCCTTGAGATAAGCCCGCAACAACCTGATCTTAGACAAACAACAGCAGGATGGGGTGGCCATGTTCACTGCTCAGCTGCAACCAACCAGAGAAACCAAACTGCAACCAACCAAAAGAAAAAATGCAACAAATGAGTCCTAATAATTTACCCTGAAAACAAAGACAATGTCTTACTACTACTATGTCTTACTACTAAGCTACCAATATTATAGATGAGACTGTGATAGATTTAACCCCTGATTTTCATCTGTAATTTCCCATGTGGGCAGTTGTTGACGCACTCCAGGAAAAGTAATTAGAGTACGTGCTGTATAATGTAGTTTGATCCCATGTTGTGCCTGTTCTTGCCTGTTCTTTTTTCCCCTGCTAATTAAATTATAGGACGCTGCAACAAAGTCCACAAAGACAAAGAAATTGATTAAGTCTTTCTGAATGTTTTTCTTGGACCGGAAAGAAGGAGAACAATTCCAACCCCGGGCTGAACGAGATAACTGCCAAAGGGTTGAGAAGCATGTCCTTCATCTCCATTTACAACATCCCTCTCTAGCTTCCCCCTTCCCCCACCCCCGCTCTTTACTTTCCCCCCCAATAGTGCAAAACAGACTCATCAGTGTTGAGTACTGTCACTTTATCAGTTATCTCCCACAAACACATTGCATCCTAGTCTTATTTCTTTTTATTGCTCCCACCCTCCACCATGGCTAGGATGGCTCACCACCACTAAGTGCACATTAACACTATAGTGACTTACGACGGTGCAGATGTGAGGGAGGATCAAAAACTTGGGTGACAGATGCTCCCAGCTAATCACGCAGCTGCAGCCTGAGCCAAGGCCACTTGCCACTAAATCAAGGTCAGACAGGTCAAACAGCTCAAATGGTGTCACATTTATGTCCACCAAGGGCCTCTGTTTACTTTAAAGCTACCCAGCAGATTAAACAGGTACTGCAATTAAGCAATGAAGAGCAGTGTTCCAAGGACTGGTTAAATATCTCATACTATTTTCATTAAGTTGGTCAGATAAATACCACTTAATAAAATTTAATTTCCAGTGTTCTGAAATATTTTCCTACCTATAAAATCTTCCTACCCAAATTAACTGTGCATGGGTACAACAAGGATACTGAAATATTGTTGAAAATACGATTAGTCCTGACATAGCACAGTGACAGAATTTCCACACGTTTAGTAAAAACAGCGTCTTGAACGGGAGAGAACAGCTGGTTCTCCAGAACAATGAACTCCGTAAAGTTTGTCTGATTTCTTTTGCTCTTCTCTGCTCTTTTCCATATATAACTCTGAGTCTTTGAGAGGGAGAGACAGAGAGAGAGAGCTGCCACTGTTGTGTTGTTGTCGTTTCACCGAGTCCATTCCGTGTTGTTTTTCTTAAAAAATTTTGCTCATATCGGCCCGATATTTATCAGTGGACCGATGTATGTGACATCCCTAGTAAGAATCAATGCTCCAACATTTCTTTTACTGCAATATCAACTTGAAATGCTGATATGCTTGTAAGATCTGGAAAAGCTATTTGCAATTTATGCAGCCACTTCAACTCTACATAGCACATGGGCTAAAACAAGATAAGCATAGACAAGTATTGTTGTTATCAACGTGTGTGAGAAGAAAACAGAGTGGCTGACAGCTGCTAAGTGATCTGTTCACATAAAAGCAGCAAAAAAAATCCACTGACAAATAATTGGTTACTAAGGCAACGCAGGTAATTAATTTAGATATTAGGTGCTTCTTTCTGAATTATGTCATTTATTTGGGAAAAAATATTTCTAACTTATCCAAGTAGGAGGACTGACCAAAAAATGTGTTTGTTGATGACTTCCACAATGTGACCATTTATAACATTTCTTTTTAACCAGTCAATGTTATAAACTGGTTTACATTTTATAAAAAAAAAAGTTTACATTTTTTCAGTTTTACATATTTTATCAAGTGCTTTTATATAAGTTATATCTAGTATAAAATAGAAATATATAATTAATAATTTCATAATGTGGATAATTAAAAACAAGTGTGGACGACACATTTCACTGCTGTTGCTCTTTTGTCATAGCAATATAAAAATATAATATTTTGAAAATAATTGGCAGTTTTGCAATTAAGAAAATACTAAATACTCTCATTTAGTACAAAGTACAAAAAAGGTTCCAGTCTGATGAAGTGGATACTTCTTACCTACAGTCCTGGCAGCAGGTTTGGACAAGTGACAGGTCAACCTGTGTAGCATGTGTAACAATCAGCAACCCACTTCTGTTCTCAAAAGTGTTCACACTGTTCACAAAAGCTCCAACCAGAACTGGACCAATTCACTTGAATAACATTGTCAGATACTTCGTAGGCTGTCAGGTGTTCTGAAGTATCTTAACACTGTTTGTTAACACTGGAATAGGACAGAGTACAGTGGAGTAGTCCTTCATTGTCATTGTACAGCAGGGGGTTACAACGAAATTGAGTTTAGAATAGAATAGAAAGTAACTGTGAATTATTCACAAACCACATCAACTGCACAAAGGTATCACAGAGGTGCAGAGTGCAACCTTGCATGTTCTAATGTTACAATGAAACAACATTCAGACAAGTTGACCACATCCTGCACTCTGCAGCTGCCGCCTCATTCCATTGTAAAGAGAAGGGAAAGCATGCATTCTTATAAGCGGAGACACAGCACACCCAGAGGCCTGTCTGATAATGCACTGCAAAGCACAGGGACACTACCATGAGCAGGAAAAGGAAATAGCTAGAATAGTACCAGTGCTACATTCAGAAATGTTCAGGGTGCAGACGGACCTGACTGTTTAAACAACTGACAATAGGTTCTTTGGAAGAATGGTGTCAAAACAACTCCGTCATCAACGCGAGTGAGGATCATTTGTCTTCTCTGCGAGAGCCAATGATGTATCTGTGCTCAGCGGGATTGCGGAGGCGCTGAGCCCGCCAGAGCATGAGCTCACAGAGGCAGACAGAGTAACCTAATCCCTGTGACAGGCTGCTAAAATCACAGGGCTCTCCTGCCTTCAGGAATGTGCTCTCTATGCTCAGTGCTCACTCAGCTCCTCTGGCACGGCCACACTTCCTCCGATCAACACCAAAACTCGCTGTTGAGCCTGAGGTCTGTTTTACAACAAGGAAGGGAAAGACAGAATGGATTTTTTTTTTCTCCATATCATAAGTGAAAACCATGAGACGGCATCTCTTTTCCAGCTGTCATACAGTCAGTCTCTCAAAACAAAACAGCAGCACAGCAGCAAAGGGTCATGGGAGTCTTGACTGGCCAGCTGTGAGACAGGAAATGTGGACACAAAAGGTGACCGGATGATGGTTCAAATGATGCAGTCTGTGCGGTCAGTGCCGGCTTGACCCTCCCTCCTGAGTTTGGAAAACTTATCACTGATTTGCAATGTGATTATTCCTATTGAGGACGCACGGAATTTTGGGCGAGAAGAAATCTTTGATGTTCTCACTCTCAAAAACAACTCTCTCTAAATTTGATTGCTGAATTGTTTCTGCATGTAATTAAAGGCTAATTAGAGACAGAGTGGCCTCCAGTTGTTTAGGGCCGTCCATATTGGTTCATGACTGTGTGAAAGCAGTTGGTTATCCACCCCTTGGGATCATCCTCAGTTGTTGGGAATGGCTTAAAATAGATTGTGGCTCAAGTCCTTTGAGAATTGCCAGAGATTTTCTCTCATAGCAACAACTGACACCAAAAGCTTCCTTCTTTCGGTCTCATCAAATGGATCATTTGGGCTCGAAACAAATCTTTGAGCAGCATACACAAATGTCATCTAACTGAAAGATGAGAACCCTAGGAAGAACACACAAAAACCTGTCTCTTCATCCTACTGTACCCATGACAATAACAAAATGTTTTAGTTCTACTCATTTTAAGAATAGTCCAATCAGAATTCAAATAGCTCATATTAGCTGATGAGCAGAATATGCAAATAAAATTACAATTTTCCCATTTTCACTCCGTAGTTTATAACCTCAATTTTTGGTATTTTTTAAGTCTGAAGTTCAATGTTACTCTTGGGTGCACGGAGGGATGCCTTTGGTGAGGTGGCTTGCCATTTTTGTGGCTGGAAAACAGAAAGAACTGCCACACAAAAGCCACATTTGGCAAAATATTTGTGCCATATATATACATCTAATTCTGTCTTGACTCTCCATGATTGACTAAGAACTATCTACTTAAAAATAAAACTGGATTTAAAAGTATGTAAAAAAATCTGCTTATATTATCAAGAAACTATATCCTTTTTTTTGCATCTTGTCCCTTATTCAGGGGTTACCATATTTTTCATTTTACCCAGTTCTCTGTATCTTCTACTCTAACTCCAATTACCTGCATGTCCGCCCTAACTGAATCAATCAATCTGTTCTTTGGCCTTTCTCTTAGTCTCCTACCCAGTAACTATATTTCTAGCATTCTCCTACCAATGTCCATGATCATGTCCAAACCATCTCAATCTGTCTTCTCTAGCTTTTTCTACAAACCTTCCTGTCTGTGTTGTCCCTCTAATCACCTCATTCCTGGTCCTGTCCATCCTTGTCTCTCCTAAAAAGAACCTCAGCATCTTTAACTCCACCACCTCCAGGTCTGCCTCCTGTCTTCTACCTATGCCTAGTGTCTCTACTTCGTCCATCATGGCTGGTCTCATAATTGTCCTGTAAACCTTTCCCTTCACCTTAGCTGAGACTCTTCTATCACAGATCACTGCTGACTCTTTTCCCAGGCTCCACACTTCTCTAGAAACTATATGCAGAAAAATAATAAGTAGCAGAATAAAAATGTATCAGCCACTGTCTTCACCAAAACAACCTTAAAAACTTAAAGTTAATATTGAACCACAGATTTCACTAAGGTGATGGGGGGATTACTGTGGGATATAGCAGCTGACAATCCAAGACCAGCTCGATCTCTTAACATCCCCCAGACTTCAAGAAAGGTTGTAAGATGAATATAATATATTGGACTTCTGGAGGGACCATATAGTATTTCTAGCATAAATAAGACGTTGAATCAATAGTTACAATAAATACATACAACAGGTTTCGTCATGTAAACATCCCACCTTAGAAAACGGACACTGACAAAAACTTTACACCTTTGTCATTCCCTCAAACTCCACCTACGTCAAGAGTCTTAGAGTCTTAACATCTAAATCCACACCCTGCTTGTTGCCAGTGGTTGTTTGGGTGGCCTGTTTGCTTATAGCTACAGGGTCCAACAAAACCCACATCCAAGAAACTGGAATTAAAGCAGCAGCAAAATTAGACTGTGTGGGATTTCCCAGTGACTAAACAGATTTTACAAAGCAAAGGGATGCATAACATTAAGCACTACAGTGCCATGAAGCTGTTTGTGGTCTGATCTTGACTTCACTCGAGCCAACTTACACTATTGGTAACACAACAGGAGTCTGTAAAACAAATGAGGAACAAAGTACTGTATTTGTAGCTCACTGCAACAACTGTGTTCCGGACAAAGGGCAGATCATTTGTAGTCGAATGAAATATCCAAGACTATCTGTGTTAGACAGATGAAACTGATACACTGGCTTCCTCTACACTACATCCTCGCAAATATGAGCCTGAGGCCGCTGTCACAATATGAGTAAAGCAGCCTCCTGAGACCTGGAAAGTCAGGAGGCGGTTCGTGTTAGAACACGTCAAGAAACATCTCAAAAACAAGAGGCATTTCAGATTACTTGGTGATGCCACCAAATTCTTTGCTTTAGGGCACATGGGCAGCATAAAATTGTGTATAGGAGTGCATCTCATGAAAATTAATTAAGCCAAACTATAAATATTATTATTATTATTATTAATAGTAGTATTAATCAATTTAATAGCATGGGTGATTACTATTACATAATAAGAATCAATTAAAGAAATAAATTGACTCTAATGAGGAAATCAAAAGTCCTATAACTGTTTCTGGCAACAGCATCAGCTATTATTAAGCTCAAACTCAGATGTGTACTTCTTCTACTTCAGCTTGGCCAGTGTTTTTTTGTCATCTAAATATTATATAACAGGGAAAGCACAAAAGTTGTAAATTTAGGCCACAATATGTAAAGAATTTAAATCAGCATTCTTTTAGTTCACAGAGCTTCATAAAAGCATAATGTAAAAACCAGCATTAAAGGATGCAATGACTCTACAACCAAATTGATGACAAAACCACAGATTGTTAAGCTTTTCTTATATTTCCTGTTACTGTTTCCAGTAAAAACAACTAAGTGTAAACAAATGACACAGATAGATATTCATCTATCAGATCTTCAATGTATTACATCAACCATTCCATCACATGGAATTTCAAGAAGTGAAGCCAGCCAATGTATTGTTACTAAATCAGAATACTTCAAGTTCTGTCACAAGACTGTGTTCCTCAAAAACTAATTCAACACTTCTGAGGAGACTACAAAACAGGTTGTGTAGCCTGTGTCACCTGTGGTTTCAAGATCTCACATCCTCATTTTTACTTCTATCTGAGCCACAAAACGGAAAAAAAAACAAAACACTAAAAATCCCATTAAAAGAAAGATGAACTTATAATGATGGACACAAAATGAAACTGCAGATGTGTATAGTCGTCAAATCAGTCAAGTAAAAGGGGAACAGAGAGCAAATATATTTTAACCACGCACAGCCCAAATAATGAAATGAAACAGAAGTGGGTAAGAATATTAACTAACTAAAGTCCATCCCACAGCACTCTTTTATTAACTATGGACCTAATTTTTCTTGGATGTATGGAGGACAGTCAAAGTAAAACCTCTGAAGACAAGGGGGCTTAAACATAATGAGGAATTGAAACCACAAACCAAAATTAAGCAAGATGGGAAGATAAGAGAAATGAGATGAATGCACAAGGAAAACCCCCGATCCGAAACATCACCCAAAGCCACTGAGAATCAAGTGACCAGAAAAAAAATTCAGCCACATCAGTTGTTATTGGCTATCGTGAAAGTGAACAGTTGGTGTTTTCCTCCGGGCTGCAGAGACAGATTTGGCTGCTGAAGGCCACTGAAGCAGCTACCAGGCGATGCTCCAAACCAACGCACAAAAAGGCTTGTCACAGCATATTAATTCAAGAATCAACTGGAATTTCATTAAAATAAGATGGCTATTGCGGTGCATTTTAATCATGGGACGCTCTGAATTAGCTTACATCATATTACAGTACATCGGGGGTCTCAATGTACGGCCCGTGGAACAGTATTTTGTATTCTATTTAATATTGATATTATTTTAGAGAATATTTTCTAAATTTGTTCTCTACATTTTATGGCAAATCCTATAGTTTTTGAAACCCTGATCCACAGTCTCCTTTTTGTATTCATTGTTTTATTACACAGGATCTATGGAAAACTGATTTTTTATTCATTCTTATCTTTTTCTTTTGTATTGAACTGAAAGCTGACGCAGTGAAATGATAGTGTGGGTGGTGGCCCTCAACTTAGTTTGAGGCCCCTGCTGTATGCATACAGAATAATAATAATAAGGGCTTCCCTTAAGACAGAGTTGCCAGTCCTGGACATGAGCATGTGTGGCTCAATTCTCCATATATCCAATCTGGATATATGGAGAATTGATGGATATATTGTTTTTACGTCATTACCCCGAAGAGTCCAGAGAAATAAAATTTCAGCCTTTGTGGAGTCCATGCTGCTGAGCACTGTTACACTATTCACCTCCCTATGAACTGTTAGGGCTCTCACACTGTGCCATGTGTCCTTCCCTTTTATCTCACCTCCCTAAAACCTTAATGAGAGGCTGTGAATAGTTCCATCAGCGTGACAACAATTCCAGAAACTAGACCATTCAGCAGCTGCAACATGCAAACACAAACACACACCGCATTTACTCTCTTTTCATTGTTCAGAGCCAACCAAGCAGTCAGCCTTTAGTCAACGTGAGATAAAACAATGAGGTCACGTTAACGTAATTTTATATTTTGCAACAGATCAAACACAAGGGGTAAAGCGCTGGTCAACAGATACACTGCCTCCAACAGTGCTACTGTGCCATGTCATCTAGTCAGGCCTCAATTGTGTAAGGTGGAAACAATGTCAGGAGATAAAACTGAGAGTGTAAACATCACAGACATGATTGCACTCACAGCTCCTACACTTCAATTGATAGACTGAAAAAATATATAATAGTTCTTGACTATTAATGGTACATAAATAAAATGTCAGCATTAGAATTTATGAATAGGTTTGCATGAGAGAGGCTTAAATCTCTAAGGGTCTTTTAGGGTCATTTCTATTAATCTGTCAGGAGTTCCTTTTGGGAAATTAAGGATTATGACCTACAGCGAAAACTATTCTGTTCTGCGTTTGACTGTGATTGGTGCTGCTAGTTCAACATGTCTTATCGCAGCTCTAAAGCAAGCACTGCTTGAGTACTTTCAAAGAATTTTAGCATTTCATCTTAAATTTTTCACCATCATCTTAGCTAGAATGCTGATGCTCTGCTACGTTTTGACGACCTCAAAGCTATGTCAGGAAAGGGCAGCAGAAATAAGCATACTAAGGTAATTGTTACGCCTTTGGACAGACAACATTGTCACTTGTAGCTTCAAAAAAAGCAAAAAGTTGTACTTTGGTTGCTCCTGAGCTGGATTAATTAGCATTACAAGCATTTTTAAGCCACTTCCTAGAACTTTTAAGCATTTTAAGGACTTATTCAAACACTCACAAGCTTATGGTTTGAAGTTAATTACCAGTCTCCATATTAATAGTTAAAAATACCATGTTGCTTGCAAATATAATGAATACATTAAGTACTCAATACCTCACCCATGGCTAGAGCTGCCAACATAGTGTACAGTTAACTGTTTTTTTTTCTTAAAAGCAAACTTGTCATTGTGACATTGTGATTCACACCACTCCACACAACGGAATGTCATCTCTGTATCAACCCATCACTAAAATGTGTGGCCAACTTTGAGCACCCGTGGAGTAGTGAGTGGGGACAGTGCCATGCTCAGTGGTAACCTGGCAGTTGGTGGATTCAAACCTGGAGCCCTCCAGACCCCAGTCCGGTTCATTAACCACTAGGCCACCACTTTCCTTTTTAGCATTTTTAAGCATTTCAAGGATTTAATCAAACACTCTCAGGTTTATGTTTTGGAGTAAATTACCAGTCTACATGTTAACATTTAAAAATTCCATGTTGTGTGTAAATATAAGAAATGCATTAAGTAGCACCCATACCTTTCCCATGGCTAGAGCTGCCAACATGTTATTCAGTTAACTGTTGAAACAATTTCTTAGTGACTTAATAACATTTGGACTTTACACATTTTTGTTCCGGCACACATGGTAAATGTAGTTGAGAATCAAAACAAACAAAATAAATAAACATAACTCATCTGTGTAAAAGGTGCAGTTAAACTAAATGTGGCTTTTTTTTAACCAAAAATAATATCTTGAGCCATCCTTTGGCCTCGGGCCAGTGTTTGGAAATGACTGCATCAGACGACGCTACTGCACCAGATAAAATCTCAGACTTGACCACAGGCTCGACAGTATATGTAACCACACATATAAAGGGGGTTGCTACATCTTTGTATCGGCTCTACCTCTGTGACCACAGCTTGACAGCGTGTCACTCTACCTTCATTACTTAACGTTTTCGAACCCGGTCAAACAAACGGGGCTATGGCTGCTTTCAGAATAACGGTGCCAGCTGTGTATCCGTACCGCGGCTTTGTCGACTCCGCGGAGGACTGGGTTTGTCCCGACTAGCAGTTAGCACAAGTGATTTTCCTTACGTTATTCAGCAATTGTAGTGATGGCAGCAGCAGCAGTTAGCCTGTAGCTGTGGTGGGGGGACGTCAGTTAGCCAGAATCTCCACCATTAGTGTCAGCTCACAATCACTCACCGCTCACTCTCACATACGTCTTACCTGAATGCTAACGGCCGCCTCTTTTTTAATCCTTCTGGGGGGGAATTTACGTCCAAAGGCGCCGATGAATTTTGTGTAGCCTTTGAAAAACCAGCCAGTTATTTTAACCAGCCTAGCTAAAGAGGAGACACACTATGCCCCGGTGGAACAGCATTTCTACGCCAGAGCATGTCATTGCTCAGCAGTAAAGTTAGGTTAAGCTAACAGCCGCTGCACAAGCTGTTGCCGCTCTCCACCCCTCCTCCTGCTGCATTCTATTGGCTGTGTAAGAACCAGTTGCTTTCTGGTTAGACGACGCAACTGTCAGTCAATCACACTGCAGCTGCTGATGTTAGTGGATGCTAAAGAATATTTAAAATAATTTACCAGACTACCAGTTATAAGAACTGGCGAAATGCATATATGCATATATTTAATTATGGTTTTATTTATATATTAGCTTATTTGTTTAGCAACAACCACCAAATGAGGTATTTAGAGTTCAGAAAAAGGCCATTCCAGGCCACTTGTTTCAGGAATGTATCTTCTTCTTCTTTCCCTTTCAGCTTGTCCCTTTTTTCGGGGGTTGCCACAACGAGTCAACAATTTCTATCTCACCCTGTCCTTTGTATCTTCAACTCTATCTCCATCTACCTCCATGTCCTCTCTCAATGCATCCATAACTCTCCTCTTTGGCCTTCCTCTTCATCTCCTACCTGGTAGCTCTATCTCCAGGATCATTCTTCTACCAATATAACCACTGTACCTCCTCTGAACATGTCCAAACCATAATCTGGCTTTTCTACCAGACCACTAGGGAGCACAAACCAGTGTTTTTATTGCTGGCCCCAACCACGGATAAATGGTTGCGTCAGGAAGGGCATCCGACATAAAACTTTGGCCCGTTCCAGTTGTTGCTGGTGAATGGGTCAATGCCAGGGCTAGGATAACTAGGACCAGGATGACCATGAATATGATGACCAGGATCCAATAACTACTGACATTATATTTGTTCAATTTTATTGTATTTTTATGCTCTGGTAACATCCATTGCGCGATATGTCCATCCAGGGAGTGGATATCTCTCCTGTGGTTCTCCCTAGGGTTTTTACCAGTTTTTTCCTGTTAAAAGGGTTTTAAGTACTTTTTCCTTACCCTGGCTGAGGGTCTAAAGACAGAGGATGTTACCAACCCTGTAAAGCCACATGTGACAAATCTGATGTGTAAATGTGGAATATATCAATAAAATTGATTGATTGAATGATCAAATATCCCCATTTTGTGCTTTCGTTAAAACAACACTTGTATTTTGGGGAACAGGAAACTGGTATAAACAATTCTTACAAATGTTGGAAGACAATGTCTGCACCTGTTGAGCTTAGTTCTTATTACATTTTTGTTATTTCCATATATAAATGTTTGGTGGTTTACTGGCTTGCGTCAATCCATCCATCGGCATTCTCATTTTACAGATATTTTCTGTGGAATTAAAACATTCATTAGAAAATGAACTCAAAATCTGTTAAAACAGTTATCAGCATCCCACAATATCTGACAGATATAACAATCGCATCTTTGACTGAAAAATAGAGATATAACACTAGAAACAAACGATTTCCAGTCTGAAATGTTATTTCACAAGTGACAGATGACTGATTAACCACAACTGTGTGAGGTGATAACGTCAAACCAAGACTTCCTCTTTAATGAAAGAAAGAAAGAAAAAACTCAGTCGAGACAGACTCGACTTTTTTATTTCAAATCAAAGCTTTGATCGACTGACAACAATACGAGAAAAAACAGCATTAATTCAAATATGTACAAAAGTAATTGTCTTCCCATGGAAAATCCTGTTGGAGCCCTTTGTCTGACTAATAGAAAAGATAGTCATCGCCACCTGCTGGGCTATTAGTAAAACACACACGACGTAAGTTCTGAACCCACGCCACGCTCCTTTAGCATCCTGTAATGATAATAATAATAATATCAATAGTATAGTATTTTCTCCTTCCATCTAGTCTCTCACTGCAACCATTAATCTCCTCTTTGTCTCCTACCTGGTAGCTCCATCTCTAGGATCATCTACCAATGTATCCACTGTCCCTCCTCGGAACATGTCCAAACTATCTCAATCTGTCTTCTCTAGCTTTTTCTCCAAACCTTCCTGTCTGTGTTGTCCCTCTAATCACCTTATTCCTGATCCTGTCCATCCTTGTCTCTCCTAAAGAGAATATCAGCATCTTTAACTCCTCCACCTCCAGCTCTGCCTTCTGTCTTCTGCCTATTAGTAGAATCATCTTGGCTGGTCTCACAACTGTCCTGTAAACCTTTCCCTTCACATTAGTTGACTCTCATCTATCACAGATCACTCCTGACTCTTTTCTCCAGTTGGTCCATCCTGCCTACACTCGATTTTTCTCCTCTCTTTCACATTTTCCACTGCACAGTAGATCCTCAGTATCTACCTCAGCACTGTATTACCGTTCCCTATCATTTACACTTATGTTCCTCTTCTCTCTAGTGCAAACCTCTACCTCTCAAGGTTCTTTTCTAGTTGTTGCCAACTCTCACTAAATATCACATCTCCAAAGATCATCGTCCATGGAGACTCCTGTCTGACCTCATCTGTCAATCTGTCCATCACCAAATGAAACCAGAAGGGGCTCAGGGCCAATCCTTGGTGCAGTACCATCTCCACCTTAAAGTCTTCTGTCCCTGCAACAGAACTTCTCATCACTGATGAACTATTCTCATAAATAATACTAATTCTTTGTCCTTTTTTTCTTCCCCTTCTCTTTCTTCTTATTGTATAGTTGGTGCCACAAGTGATGGTGTGATTTATTGTCAAAAGAGAAAAACACAGTGGTTAAGAGGAGGAGGATGTGCTGCAGCTGCTGCTGCTGCCATTGCTGCTGATGCTGATGCTAAAGTACTGAGTCACGGAGCACAGACAAAGGCAGAGGGACTCTTGTTGTTAAGGATCACTTTAATTCGATTATGTGCAGCTGCCTCTGGGCATTAGTTTGACGTGTGTATGAAAGCAAACAGAAGCAGCAGTGGAATCAGTGGTGTTAAGTATCAAACATCTACTAGGACTGGTGCAAAAATGTCGCCAGTAAGGAGTAAAGATTATTCCCGCTGTGCAAAAAATAGTGACATCAACTTAATGTTAATTAAATTGATTATATCAGCTGGGTTGGTTTTACAAGAATTCCAACTTCTTCAAGGCTGGAAATAAGACGATGTTTGACAGTTTTTTGTGTTTTTCCACAGCCCAACACTGAGCCCTACCACTGTATGCGATTGTAGATTGTACCAGTTTTGGTACAAATGTACTACATACATTTCCTCCAAACAATTAGCTATTCAGCCCAACATTTATTAAATACTTTTTCACGTTCTCCATCATTTTTTTAATTATTATTTCACAGGTTCTGTTAACAGAGCTGCAGAACAAAATCAGGAATTACAGGTAATAAATTCAGTGCCAGATATTTTGTGAAAGGATATTGGTATTTATTTATTTCCTTTTTTTTTGACCAAGTGCAATCTCTGCTGACATCAACTGTACACATTTTGACATGGGCAGCAGAACGGCAACACAACAGGTAATGCAGTGATATTGTTTTCTCCACAAGTATCTTTATTAGATTTAAAACTTTATTTCGTTACAGAAATGAAACAGGGTTTCTTTTTTTCATTTCTTGACATTTGGTCCATGAAACATCTCCACATCAACATCATCATGGTTATTGGTCATGGGTCACAATATTACACTTTTATTTCACAGACAGATATTAAGACATTAGTTCACATCATGACTGAAACTCTTCCAACAACACACCAAGACGAAATCATCAGTTGACGACTCAGACATTCTTTGAAATTGCACAACCAAGCGACACTGTAAACACGTGGAGCCTTGGCTCCAAACTCATTTGATGGGTGAGTCTAGAATCTCCTGATAATCCTGCCTTATGGCCCTGCTCACCCGGTATAGTTTGAGCCCCGTCAGAGTAAACACACTGATCATGATGACCAATCCTCCGATGACATCATAGACGGACGGGATCATCCTCAGGACGATCAGCTGAAGAAACATGGCCACCACGATCTCCAGGTGCTGCACGGTGCTAACTAAGGCCGGATGAAACTTGTTGAGGGCGTAGTAAACTCCTAAAAATGCCACGGTGGAGCAGATACAGATTCCAATCAAATAACCCCATGTCTCCCCGTCCAGAGGAATGATGGGCTCCTGCATTATAAACATGGTGGAGGCGCCCCACACCGTGCCCGTCCAGCCGAAAGTGAAGAGTGCTGTCCACATGCTGACTCGCTCTTTTATGGCTCTGTAGACAATCATGGAGAGGGCAGCTGTCAAACCAGCTGTCACTGTCATGGTGTAGCCGAAGGCCTCCTTCCAGAAGCCCAGAGTGGTCTTCTCCTCATCAGCTACGTTTGGCACCATGACCAGACACAGTCCGAAGACACTGCCCACCACTGTGACCACGTCCGTGTAGCCCAGCTTTTCGTCCAGGAGCAAGAATGCCAATATGGCACTGAAGACGGTGGTTGAGGCGCGCCACATGATGGTGCCATTACTTGGGGGTACAATGGCAAAAGAGGTGTACGCGCAGGTGATGGAGATAACGTTGCAGACGCCGTAGAAGAAGAGACGCAGTCGGTAGCCCTTGGGACCAAAGGGGGCCTCGTGGTAGTAGAAGACCACCAGGATGGACAGGACTTGGATGACGGAGCGAATGAAGAGCAGCTCCAGAGAGGGCACTTTAGAGCGGTCGGCCGCTAATCGAGTGATCAGTGCCACGCAGCCGTGAGCCACCGCGGCTCCAAACAGGGCCATCCAGGTCACTCTAGAGGCCAGGACGTTGGCCTCGCCAAAGCTGGCCAGTTGTCCTCCGACGCCCTTATCTCTCTGCACACTTGGCTGTTTGGGTGGTGTCTCCATGGTGCCAAAAAAAGTCCTGCCACCTTTACTGTCGGACACCAGTCTCTTGTCCACACTTGCTTCTGCGAAGGCGCCAAATTCCTCAAAAGAGGGCGCGTCATCGTAGCCCTCATCGCCAGGCTGAGGAAAGTGAGTGGCGTATTTCACTGTCACCGCGTTGGGGTGGATCTTAACCCTCTTTTTTGATTGTTGCTGTAGCGAAGGTGAAGATACATCCATGTTGATTAGGTATTAAGGTGTAAACTGAAAATAAAGGGGAAAATCATTACTGATTAATTTACACATCGATTGATAGAATTAATGACAAAGCAAATAATCCAGATACATCAGGATTAGATAAGTCCGTACTATCTATAAGTAGATAGATAGTAGATAGATAGTATGTGACATATATATATATATATATATATATATATATATATATATATAATTGGCAACCTGGCAGCAGATGGATGAGTACCTGAAGCCTTGAAGACCCTAGGCCAGTGCTTCCCAATCTTTTTTTGTTACGCCCCCCCAGCAAGAAGAAAACAATTCGCACCCACCACCCCACCACCCAATCTCCGCCGCAACTATAAATAACAGCATTTGTCTATAAAATAGTTATAGCTACACCTCTGCATAACATCGTATCCTTGTTAACATAAAGAAACAAAAACAAGAGATATAGTTCAACTAACAAGGATGTGCAATTACACTTTATTGTAGTACGGCGGAAAAAAAACATGTTCCCAGGGTCACACGCGCCCCCCTCAGCATTGCACCGCGCCCCCCCAGGGGGACCCGCCCCACACTTTGAAAACCCCTGCCCTAGGCCATATATATTATTTAGCATTTTTTTAATGTCATCTTTTCAGATTTAGTTGAAAATAGCAAATTTTAGCAAAGTTAAGTTTATTTTCATAACAACACAGAATGAAAAATTGTTGTCAAACCCACCCTTTAATTAGGGACGTCCGAAAATATTAGTCAACAAATGTTTTGCCACATTTACTGGCTCACACAATGGATTCTGAGACGTTTATCTCAGTTTGGGGGAAAATGGCAGCATATAGGATGTTAGTTAATATCGGTATCAGAAATTCAGGGTTTTGAAAATATCAGCAAAATTGGATATTGCCAAAAGTTTTAATTATTATGTGATATTGGCAAGATTAATATCAGTTTTCCCCCAAAAAGAAAGTCACAAAACACAATGCGTGGGCTTTGGCTAATTTGATTGACATAAACCTCAGTTCGGGGGCAAACGGCTGTATATATCAGTATTGGTCTATATTGGCATTGGAAATGAAGCGTTTGGACAACATTGGCAACACCGGATATCGGACATCACGACATTTAAGATTTAAAAACCTTAGCTTTCAACACACTAGGTCATTCACATATGTGACCTTTGATAATATTGATTACATTCCCTTCAAAATACCAATAAACAACAAAAAATCTTTGATTAAAAAAGGAAAATGATGCTAAGCGTACAGAACATACTGTATGCATATACTTTAGATGCTACATTACTGCAGGCTAATACGTGACAATGTATTAGCAGAGTGAGGTTGATGTAGTGTGAAGGGGATGAAGTTACGTAAGAGGGAAACCACAGGAGAAGACACATGAGTGTGGGCCAAGTAGGACGCGAACGGAGCTGTGCTGCATAAATCAAGAGAATCCCACCCTGTAGTGTCGAACCGCAGCCATGAGATGACGTATTTACGGTTCTTTATTAAAACAGCGACACATTAAACAGGTGTTTGTAAAGATATAGGTTAAGAAAAAACATAAAAACGACACAGAATCCCAACTCAACTTCTCTAAACGTATTTTGAAGACTTGTGTCTTAAGTTCCATCTTCATACACCAGGGGGCAGTAAACACCAACAAGAATCTCTGACATACGGGCGTTCATAACTGCTGAAATAAGACGACGTTATTCAACTAATTAACAAAACGCGGTAATTGCTATGTTTATATGTTATTATATGTTTATATGCGTGATTAATGCATGAAATATTTTAAAGGAGACAAATGGAAGGCGTATTAAGACCGATTTCATCAAGTAAAAGCAGATTAAATAACTATTAAAGGCTAAATTCAGCTCGGAGCAGGAAATAAAGCAAATAAATAAGAACATATATGCATCTATAATAGTATAGTTTGACTTCAGGGTTAATGTATGTACATATGTTTTGCATTGTTAGTGTGAAATAATAAATAGTCAACAGTCCTACCTTTTTTTTCCTGAATTAGTTCCCAGTTAAGCACGAACTCGGGTTGGTGTCATAAATGAAGACCTCGCATGATTTCCTGATCCTCACGCTTCACAGTCAAATGCCATTCTCCCATTATCTTCACCTCCTCCATCCTCTCCTCCTTCCTCCTTCTCTCTTTCTGTGAGGCCACTCTCAAAGGTGCGTGCGTGTCGGTGGATGGAGGCAGCAGCTGATGGAGGTGGAGCTGGAGCTGCTGCTCCGGCTGCTGGCAATGATGGTGATGGTGAGGATGAAGATGAGAGTGAGGCTGATGCTGGTGAAGCCGGGAGAGAGGAGCGACTGTCACATCCAGTGGTTCCTCCTCCTCCCCCTCCTTCTCCTCTTCCTCCTCCCCCCTGTCACAGCTCTTATGTCGTCATCACTCAGAAAGGAAAATGGACGTGCGTCAAAAACACACCATCCCCGTCATCCCAGTGGTGTCCATGGGATTAAAAACATCCATTTTTAAGATGCGTCTCCTGCCTGAATACATTTAAGAAGATCAAGAGGCGAGAAAAGGATATCTCTACTCATGCAATATCGTCCTTTGGATATATATTCAGAATTTTGTATATATGTTGACTCTCTGTATATATAATCTAAGATTCTGTATATATATATATATATGTGTGTGTATATATATATATATATTTGCCCCACAACCTGGCTCTGGATAAGTGAATGCAGATGGATGGATGGATGGAGTATCCTTTTGGAAATTATGCCTCTGCATTTAACCCATCACCATGTAGTGAGCAGAGGGGTTGCTGGCTGAGACAGTGCCATGCTCAGGGCACCTCAGGGGTAGCTTGGCAGTAGGGGGATTCAAACCGGGGTCCTGACGGTCCCAAGTCCGCTCCGCAAACCACTAGGACACCAACTGCACTACTAGACCACCAGCTGCCCCATATAATCAGTTATTTGTTTATATGTCCAAGAATTATTTCCACGTTATAATACCTACACCATACATACCTGCGTTGTAGTTCCCCTTGAAGGGTCAAATGGAACTGAACCATCATGGATATAAATACTGATGCAATAATAAACATTTATGATTATTATTTATTGAAGTTGCATTGATGTGTTATAAAAAAATATATCATCAGGTTAAAAAAATGCAGCAGCTTCTTCGGGATTTTACTATCAGGCAAAAGCTTTTTAGGTTCCCATTAGCGGTGGGCCTATACGTTTGGCCCATAGACCTTAAGTTTGACATGTGTTCTACAGTATATTAAGGCTGACCTGGGATCAGGTGTTGTAACTTGGTCCTTGTCATCAGAATGGCCACTGGCTGTGCCCCAGGTTTAGTCCTCCACGTAAATTTACTGTACTTCTGTTTTATTTTATTGTGTCAGATGCCGTATTTTAACTGTTTATCCGATGCTTTTATACTTGCTTTCCATTTTTTTAATTCAGCCTGTCCTCTTAAAAGGGTACTAAAAAATTCCCAGGATTCCCACTCACTGAAATTACGTCATTCACACCATAAGCGTCTTTGAGTAACATGAAAAGCACCATAAAAACTGATGTATTATTATTATTATTATTATTATTATTTTTATTGCAACTCTCCAGGGACTGGCACTCCATGTCACGTACACTTTTCATTTCATCACATCTTCCCCACAGTCTGGCTCCAGGAGGGGTAATAAATCCTTCCTCTTCCATTAAATCACTTTCGGCCCCTAAATTCAAACATCCATATAATAAAAACACATCAATACAAGTGCTGATGTGAGGCACACGTCAAAGAGCAGCAGTGTTGGCTCACAGCGGCTGCAGAGGAGACATACATTAAATAAATTTATAGGCCTTTCAAGATGGGGGTGTTTGTGGGGGAGGGAGGGTAAAAACACTAAAATTAGACTGTTGACTTTAACCCTCAGGCTGCACAACAGGGTCCGCCCTCTGTAATGGAGACCACTCTGCCAGGCTGCTTGTGCTGCTGACTCTGATTGGTTAAATAGAAACATCAATGGTTAATTTGTGGAGCCGCTGCAATTAACCCGGTGTCAACATTTACACTGGTGTATTTAAAGCTGACAGCAGTGATAATAAAGCTACAAAAGGATGTCATCAACCTGTAATATATGGTATCGCTTGAGACGCATCAACAGATAAAGAGCCTTTATTTGAGGGTCTGAGGGTCTTGACTCTTGATAAAATTAAGGGAAGCCCACCGTATGATGCCAAGACCACTGGAAAAACGTGGAAAATTCTTTTTCATTACCAAATCTGCTTAAACCACCTACAACATTGCACAAAAACGGGTCGATCAAAAGACAAAATACCTCACCACGAACATAGCAACAGTCCCGGACTTCTGCATTGACTAAACCAAAAGACATCTGTACAACAATAGAAAGGAGCCAGCTAAACAGGATGGTTTTATTTTTATGTGAAACTGTGGTTCTATTGACATCTGGAAGACAAGGGACACACTTGTCCTGATACTGACCAGAGAAAATCAAGATGAGAATAATGCTCAGCAAACAAAAAATTATTCATTCATCTTCTGCTTGTCTGTTGCCGGGTCACAGGGGCAGCTGGCGCCACTCAAATCACATTGCACCATATTGTGAGCCTTCCTGTGGGTGGTGAGCCCACAAGAAGTTATGTGGGTTGGGACGGTGCTATGCTCAGAGCACCTCAATGGCAACCTGGCAGCCTGTGGATTCAAACCGGGGACCTTGGACCCAAGTCCGCTTTCTTAACCACTAGGCCACCACTGTCACGGAAAATGATTTACCTGCCAATTTTGCCATTCTGTGGTCAGACATGAAAAGGAAAAGGTGACAACAACATGTATGGACCAGGAAATGTCTTGTCAGACGTGATCAGACTGGTCTCTCAGATATCGATGAAGGTTCACAGTCATCCAGGTCATGGTCAAGGTTAAAGAGTTTAGTTAGGTAACTGGACATTCAGTTTTTTTGGAAAACGTTTCCCCTCTCAACAAAGAGGCTTCTTCAGTTCTAACTGTCAGTGGGGAGTAACAGAAGTTCTATCCTGTGAGTGAGGAGGAAGGGGTGTTTCAAGTGCCTCCTGTTGGGTGGACCTGGAGATACCTGTGAAGTGTGGTACCAGTCGTTGGGTGGGTATTGATGGGTCGTTACAGTCATTGGTGGTTTGGTCACACGGCTCGTTAATATGCGAAACTGGTTGATGAGAGTGGAATCTTTAGGGCTTTGTAGGTGGGTGAGAGGTTATGTCTCAAACCACCACCTCTGTTGAGGGATGGTTTTTCCAGGTTGACAAAAACAGCTTCATTAACACCTGTCTCTTA
>JAFBJS010055188.1:150895-161924 GCA_016785265.1 Paraplagusia blochii | reverse complement strand
GTTGTTATTATATTTGTCCAGATTAATGTAGATTAAGTGGAAGCAGACTTTGAAATGGACAAGAAATTAAAGAAAGAGTGGTCTAATATTTTTTTCCATGACTGTAGATAGGACACCAGCTTCTACTGGTAACAGAGCATGTGACCATATTAGAAGTAAGGCAAGAATCTCGTTCACCGTGCAACCAATGGCTAAAGTTTACATTTTAAGCTACTTAGGAACACGTAAAACTAAATTGAATAGTTTGATTCAAATATTTTGGAAGACAATTTGTTTTTTCTGGTCAGCAGTGGTGGCCTAGTGGTTAAGGAAGCAAACTTGAGTCCGCAAGGCCTCAGGTTTGAATCCACCAGCTGCCAGGTTGCCACTGAGGTGCTCTGAGCATAGCACCATCTTAACTTCACCACTTAACTTCTTGTGGCCTCACAACCAATATAGTGCAAAGTGATTTGGGTGGCAGCAGCTGGCGCTGTGACCTGTTAACGGATAAGCAGTTGAAGATGAATGAATTTGTTTTTCCAAAGGTACTATCATTCTAATTCTAATTACAGGACTGACTTTCAGAAGATACCAACACACATTAAAGCTACTTTCAATAACTTAAACAACTGTATTCAACAGTTACTTCTGCATTATTCTGAAGGGGACTCTAAGACTTCCTAATTTAAGCAAATAACTGAAAATACAGCCAATAATATTAAGCTAAAAAGATTTCCAATGTTTGCCAAACCAGAGCTAAGTCTAGGGCAGATGTAAAATCTATGCATAAAGGCTAAAATTGTTTTTGCCATTCACGCCATCTGTGAATTGTGCATTGAAGAGGAAAGGCAGAAGGTTTATAAATCAAAATACATGTACATTGAAATTCATTCAAATCACACTGCACCATGCCGTGAGCCTTTCCACTGGAGGTTGTGGATGGTAGATCCGACCCTGAAAGCTTGCAGACCCAAGTCTGCTCCCGCCGCTAAGCCACCACTCCCAACATACAGAATAATATAACGATAATATAAACTAACAATATATTTTGGGCAAGTTTGAAGGCCCTGATTAAAATGCCAAACAGGCTGCATCCGGCCTCCAAGCTATCACATTTTTTCTGAGTGTCTCCGAATTGCTACCACTGTCAGTCGTTGCCATATCTGAGCACAGGATGACCCAAATCATCCAATACTCAGAGCAGCTCAGTGGCAACCTGGCACAGCTGGTGGATTCAAACCCAAGTCCTTAACCGCCAACACACCACTAATTCAGAAATAACCGACATTTTCCAATGCATAAATGGCCTCACCAATCCTCTCACAGAGGAAAAAAACAGATGTAGATCAGCACCAGGGATGCATTTCAACAAGAACGAGAGCTAATAGTAAAGCAGAAGAGCAACTGAGGGTTAAACTGCTGATTTATCCAGCAGTGAATCCAAAACAGCCTCATTAGAAGGGATTCTCCAGTGACAGGGACATTACTCCTCACAACAAACGGCTGTGCTGGGCTGGATACAACACCTATAAAGGATGAGAGACATACACACTCTTCCTCATGCAATGCCGATCACCCTGGGTTCTTTGTACAGTAAGACAGTTCAGCAACAGTCCTGGTCACTGTTATCATCCCATTCCCTGGTCTCTGTGGGTTTGGCCCGGACATTTCGATTTACGCGGGAAGGCAGCTGTCAACAGGGCAGGCTGACTGCTGACTGCAGAGCCGCCAAACTGTGAAATGCTATTTTTGGGACTGAATACAAAATGAAAGCCCAGGCGAGGAAACGGTGAGTTGGGACACATACGGAACAGCCCCAGATCGCTGTGGACGTGCAATCAGGTCATGTCGGACATCTGTTGTCTGTCATTTCCACTGAGGCCGTCGTTCCTCAATGTAGATGAGAAAGAAATTATAGAGAAAAAATCAGTGGGTTTGTGAGAGAGACGTGGGGAGAAAAGAGGAGCAGAGGAAGGGGAGCAGGAGTCACGAGGAAAAGGCGGCATGAGTCATGTCGAAATGTGACGTAGTCTTGATAAAAGATTCAGGTAAGCAGCAATGATGTCGACTGATGTGTGATGTCAGCTGACGTGTGATGTTGGCTCAGAATGTCGAGCTGCATGAATCTGGGCGACAGACGGAGATAATCCTAAATCGATGGGAACAGGAACGTTCTCAGCGAGGTGTTTGATGTGGAATTATTTGGTCTCTCTGTGAAATGTGAAGACACTAAATATATTTGTTGAGTATTTTGGTGACAGGTTTATTTAATCTATTGAAGAAGACATTCTGATACTGAAATAATAATTTGTTTTTCATAGCCAAAGATGTCAAGTTTTTCCTCTGGTTGTTTCGGATTTTAGCCATCTGGCTAGCAAAGAAAAATTTGCAAAAAAACTGTAGTAAGAGTGAGGTTGAGAAACTGGTTAAGTTCCTCAGTTAAGGAACAAAACATCCTCAAAGCTGTAACAAATGTCCAGATACACACAACTAAAACAAGGTTCTCTAATCGCTTCCTCACAGGGTGGAAGTGGCTGCTGGTTTAGGTCCCACTCAATCCAGAGCACGGTGCCTGACCAATCAGCTTTTTGGAATATTAGAGCAGTTGAATTACAAAAAGCCAAGTGGGCTAGACCAAAAACATTCAACCACAGCATCCCTTTGTGGACTGGATTTGAGAACCATGAACTAAACTCTTTGGACATTCCATTCCTGTTTCCCTGTATACTGCACCACGATGTACTTCTCTGCCACTCCTGACTCCTGACAGCTGTTGTTCTTGAACATTATAAATTACCTAAATTTACCTTAGGTCTAAAAAGGCAGGGCACAGCTTCAAATATTTCCTTGCACCTTTTAAAATTAACATTATCTCAATTTACAAATGTAATAGTTGCAGCCTAACCAACCCGTTAAGGACACAGACTTAGGTTTGCAAGGCTTCAGGTTCTAATCCACCGGTTGCCAGGTGTCTCTGAGCACCGGCCTGACCCAGTGGGCTCACCACTCACCTGAAGCCTTACAGTGTGGAGGAGATGATCTGGTTGGCAGCGGTGGAGACTGCTTATCTGCTGCACCTGAGACCAGGTAACAGATAAGAGGATGAAGATGAATGAATGAATGAATGGCCGTGTTTGCATTATACAAAAAAGATAAATCACACAGTCCCTATGCAAAGACTTTATCGGGTCAAGAGACTCTCGAATGGTTTCAGATTGATTTCACAGCTCTCCATATCATCTTCTTCTCATTTGCCGAACCAAAAGTTGCAGTAGAAATGAGATAAAGTGATGAGTCGACAGACAAACTGCCCCGCCTGCAGTTCTTTCTTAAACTCTTTTGGCCTCTTTTGCAAATGTTAGAGTTTTTACAGCCTATAACTTGGTTTCCTCTCACCCACACTCTCCTCACACTTACAGTATATTTCCAGCAGCTGCAGCAGTTGTTAACGGAGCCAAAACACTTCTATGCCACATTTGCACTACAGGGAGCAGATGTCAAGGACTGATGAATATAACTGTGTTTTTTACTGTGAAGTATTCGAATCATCCTGACATAAACAAGAAAGTGAGTTTACACATTTATAAAGTGTGCGTATGTAGATATATATATAGATGCACAATAATGTAAATGTAGAAACAGTAACATATATGTATATCATATATGCATATACACATATATACTCAAATATATGACTATTTACATGTGCATACAAATTGAAAATAAATTCAGTTTGTACATTTTGGATGAGGAAAAATATGCTGTATATAAATATATTCATACAGACATTTGTATTTATGTATAATAATGTAAATGTGTAGCAGCGTTTACGTAAGTGAACGTATACTCAGATGCTTGAGTATTTACATATATATTTGGGGTAAATGCAGTTTGTACATTTTGTGTGATGTAAATATATTTAAAATATATATACACATATATAAATGTATGTGTTTACGTACAACAATTTACATGTGTAGTAACGTGTGTAGTACCATGAAAAAAAATCTATAAATATATTTGTGTATATTATATACAGTATGTACATGTATATTGTCAAGTATATACATATATAAATAAAATTCCTTCTGTATATTTTGTATGATTTAAATATATATAATTACATGTTGACTACTTGTTGACATAATTTATAAATCAGTCACTTGGATCTCATGGATCTAATTAAAATATATGAGGCATGACTAGTAAATGATTTTTCTGAAAGTATATTAAAAATGAATTTAACGAGACAATTACTGAAACAACAGGGTTTTTTTATGGTTTTACAGTGAAGACATGATACTTTAGTTTGTGTCCGATCCATCCTTGTACCACCGACATGAATATGACATATCTGCTGTCCAGGTCTGTGTTTGGGTTGACTGTGACAGTAGACAAACATAGACAAACGAAGCCCTTTGATTTTATAATTGGTAGAGAAGATAAAAGGCTCCTTTTGAGCCAGAGTGAAGAGTCAAAAGAGATAAAAGCTGCAGACGTGGGTCTGAGAGAAACATTAATGGAAGAGACAAATTCAATCAGTAGACAATTAACATGGAGCACCACCAAATCTTTACATCACACACAGAAGATGGCTGAGTGGTGCCTTCAGGCACTCATGAGGAGTACGACTAAAAATCTGCTGTCTATTAAATAATTTATTGTTTTTTAAATTACATTTTAACACTTTTTTAGGGCAGCAGTGTTGGAATAGCAGTTAAGGAAGCAGACTTGAGTCCTCGAGGCTTAGGTTCTAATCCACCATAACCTTACATAACATTATCACAATTTCCTGGAGGATACTGCAGAGGGATCTATCTATCTATCTATCTATCTATCTATCTATCTATCTATCTATCTATCTATCTATCTATCTATCTAGGGGGGTTGTTTTTTTAGCAAGGACCATCATAAGCATGCCAATGAATTAGTCAATGTCAAATCATATGTCAATTAACCCGATCAAAATGTGCCTGCCAGTTACAGATAGAGGGGAGCCGGTAGCCAAGTCAATCATTCATAGTGATTCCCATTCACCTGCTGAATCTATGAGGGACTCACTGAGTGTTGCACCAAGGCTGTGACATTACCTCTAATTCTACTCAGCATGGAGCAAATGGTAATGTTTGAGAGGCACTATCAGCAGGCTTAATGAGCCAGTGTTCAGTCTGAAGAAAATAAAATATAGGTTGTAAAAGAGTTTCCCCAAATGGTCATGCCCCTCCCTTCATTTGTTTCTGAAACTGGCTCTGATCCATTACCAGGTCTCTGGGGCAACTGCCACCCAAATCACACTGTACCATACTGTGAGCCTACCTCTGGGTGGTGAGCACTTCAGTGGCAGCTGTTGGATTTCAACCTGAAGTCTTATGGACCCAAGAACGCTTCCATAACTGCAAGGGCACCACTGTCGCCACAATGTAGAATTATCTAATGCAGTGCTTCCCAATAGCCCTCTGCCCCCCCAGCAAGAAGAAAACAATTCACCCCCCAACCACCCCACCACCCACTCTCCGCCGCAACTATAAATAACAGCATTTGTCTATAAAATAGTTCTAGCTACACCTCTGCATAACATTGTATCCTTGTTAACATAAAGAAAACGTATAAAAGATATATAATTCAACTTACAAGGATGTGCCATTAGACTTACGGCAGAAAAAAAGCATGTTCCCCAGGGTCACACGCATCGCTGGCCCCAGGGTCACCTCAGCATCGCACTGCGCCCCCCCACGGGGCCCGCCCCACACTTTGAAAACCCCTGATCTAACGTATTTAGTTGGGAAAAAAACATTACACTGTATAATACTGTTAAAATATTATTTATTTATTGTAATTTTTTATTTTATTTTATTTGCAGATTTTTTTTTGGTTGTCCTTTTGAGACAAACGGAACAAAAGCAGATGGCTATAAAACTATTAATTAAAAAACTACTAATTAGAGCTGTTAAAGACCTTTGTGATCTTCTTACTTCAATTCCTTTCAGTATATCAGTATTCTCTTCAACTAAGGAGGAATTCATTGTATTACAACTACTTGTCAATGGTGTGCCTTTTCTTAGAAAAGGTTGGGGAACTGTCCTATAATAGTAGTCAGTACTGGTCAGTATTCCATACTAACAACACATATTCTTCCTTGATTACAATCAAACTAAAAAAAAAAACACTACAATTGACTATGGTGCTGAAATGAAATCAGAGGGAATCAGAAATTGTCAAACAGAAAAGTCTATTACAAAGATTAATATTTGATTTGTAGAGTTTCCCTCTCATTTCCAGAGGGAGAATTTTTTTAAGAGAACCATCTCTTTTTTGATCAGCTAGTACAGGAAATCTGATTTTGGTTCATCCACTCCTGTGCCACTGCTGGGAAATTGAATCTCTGGGAGTGTTGTGTGAACACTGCACACAGTCTGCATTTAAATATAACAGATGACGTCTGACAGGACTGTGGAAACCTCTGGAAGTGCTGTAGCTGCTACACAGGATAATAATGCTGTAAACAGCAGTGCTGATTTTATTTCCCCTGCTCTGACTGGAACTCTGCGCTGCCAAAAGGCTTGGGGACATGACATTATAGGAGCGCGCAGAGAAATCAGAGGCTGCCAGCTGAATGACTCCAGGGCAAACTGCTAACGTAAGCTGACAGGACAAAAAAAGAGTGGTGCGACTCTGAAATTGCCACAACCACAACACAGTGACTTTATACATTCATCTAAATGTGCTTAGGTTTTACCCAGAAAGGAAGACATACCAGAATGTGGCCATATAGTTATAAGGATTCAGCTTCCAGCTGATGATCATTGTTGGAAAGAGTTGAAGGACCAAAGGTAAAAATGCAAATCTTGCAAAGATGCAAGGTATCAACAAAGTTCAGCAACGCTATTTAACTATCTGCAGCAATTATACATTAATAACACTATGGTGAGGTGTTAATAATTCCATAAAAACCTATATAAAAAAAACAACATTGTCCCAGTTTCCACCATAACTTATATCATAGATATCACAGAAGATACCATTCCTTTGGTAGCCTTTCAGCTTCAGTGGTGCAACTCGTGTAATCTAGTATGCATAAGGTTACAAGCATTTTTGTGTCATAATAAAAGTTGTGTCATGACACAAAATGTCTACAGTGTCTTAAAAAAAATAATAATAATAACGTAATAAAAATTAATGTGACATCCAGCAGGGACACCAGTCTCTGGATCCCAGCTGGTATTTCAACTGCTCACTTCTTTTATAGCTCACTATAAAACAGTGGAGTGTTAAGGTTACAAGGAGCAGAGGTGGAGAAGGTGGAGGAGTTCAGATACTTGGGCTCAATTGTTCAGAGCAGTGGAGACTGTGGAAGAGAGGAGAAGAATAGAGTACCGGCAGGATGGAACAACTGGAGAAAAGGTCTCTGGAGTGATCTGTGATAGAAGAGAGTCAGTTAAGGTGAAGGGAAAGGTTTACAGGACAGTTGTGAGACCAGCCACGATGGATGGACTAGAGACACTAGGAATAGGTAAAAGACGAGGAGACAGAGCTGGAGGTGGAGGAGTTAAAGATGCTGAGATTCTCTTTAGGAGAGACAAAGATGGACAGGATTAGGAATGAGGTGATTAGAGGGACAACACAGACAGGAAGGTTTGGAGAAAAAGCTAGAGAAGACAGATTGAAATGGTTTGGACATGTTCAGAGATTATATTGGGAGAGGAATACTAGACATGGAGCTACCAGGTAAGAGATGAAGAGGAGATTTATGGATGCAGTGAGGGAGGACATGGAGGTGGTTGGAGTTGGAGTTGAGGATGTGGTGAGATGGAAATTGTTGACTCGCTGTGGCAACCCCTGAAAAATGGGATAAGCCGAAAGGAAAAGAAGACTTCTTTTATAGCTCACTATGCTGCTTTGATATCAACCACTCAATCAATCTGAGCTGTGTGTGTGGTGTGTGATTGTTTAAATGGGCCATTTCATTATTTCCTTTTTTACATGCTTTTATTTTTCAAACTACCTCCCTCAACCACTAATTAAATCTTTTGTGGGGATTCTCTGTTGCCATGGGGACAGAGACAATAAAATCAATTCAACTGTGCCTCGATGATCAGAGAAAGACAAAAAAAAGTGGAGAGAATAAGAGCAGAAAATGATGATTATGATGCAGAGGACAGCTGCAGCCACATGATATGAAACCCTCCCACCTCGTCTTTTTCCTCTTCTTCTTCTTATGGTGGGTAATCAGTACAAGCTTGTCTATATCTGAGAGCAGCCGAGCTGCTGGCTCACTTAACCCTGAGGCGTTCGTTAACCTCTCCATCCTCATCACCGCACCGAGGTGAAGGGCAGTCAGGGAACAGAATGTACTGGGAGGAAATTAGCAGAGAGTTCTGTCATCCCTGAGCCTTCACATCTTCAGCTGTGTGTGAGTGTGTCTACAGGGCAGGACTGGGAAACTCAAAACACCACATAATCACAGGACACTGGGCGGACATGGTGGAAAGTTGCCATGGGTGCCATGAGGACAAACTCCCACGCACAGATGGACACACAAACGTGGTTCACACACCTTGTCAGCAACACACACGGTCGCAAGGACACAAGGTATAAAAATCCCATCACACCTTTATGGCGAACAAAAGTCTTGCAAATCACAACCAAGGGATATCTCTGGTATTAATAGTTTTTGCCAATATGTCATATGCAGAAAAAAACACTTAATTTTCCATTCTGATATCAACTGATCGAGGCCTGGTTATTATCAATTTATCTGTACAAACCAATGTTTGAGCATGTCTAATTAAATGAGCTTCAATGCTGCCATCTTGTGACCTTTGCTTCAATCGGTGTCGGGCAGGTTACTTTAAAAAAGTAACTTATTACTTTACTAGTTACTGCTCTGAAAAAGTAACTAGTTGCACTACTAGTTACTAAATTTTGTAACGTAAAAATGTTACTAATTTATTTGTTTTAAATTATGCAAAATATGTATATATTAAATATTAATATATTAAATTATATACAAATTTCCCCTGCTCTGGAGGGCCCAACCCCAAAATTATATATAAATATAAGAATATATTTATTAAGTATAGGCAAACTGATTTAATTTTGTTTCCTCTATAAATAATTATCAAAAGATGTTAATTAACTTGATCCTATGCTGCAAATATTGAATATTCACCTGTCTTTCTAATTATTTTTAATATTTCATTAAAACATTTTTTGAAATCTATTTACAGAGGGATGGCAATGATGTTGAAGCTAAATTTTATTTAATCTCTGTATCAGATATGTCATTTTGTCATTTAACAATTTGTCATGGGGATAAACAGGTTTATATTAAAGTTGAAGCCACTAGATGGCATTATTGCAGCTCATTTATGTAATCTCATACTCGTACAGTAGTTTGTACAGTTAAATGGATAAATATTACCATGTCTGTATCAGTGTTGGATGATACAAGACTCTCAAATTAAGTGTCGGGACAACATATTGACAAAAAGTCTCCCTTTCACCAACATGTGTTTGCACCAAAAAACCAAAGCTGCTATTCAAAATAATATCTATGAAAAATCCAACCAGTGAAAAACACAATATCTCACACACACACACACACACACACACACACACAGAGCAATCTCCATCTGCCGTCCGTTAAAAGCACGTCCACCGCTGCTCTGATGACTCACCACCTGATAAGTGATCAGTCGGCCTCCTCTGCGTCACCTGAGTGCTCAGTTCTCCACATTTATCACAGAAGCTGCTGTCACAGGTGGAGGCAGAGGAGTGGTCCAGCCAACACCAACAGCACCTTCACCAGCTGCTCCTCTCTGTTTGCCTTTGAGTGGGTAAATAAAGTCCTGGACCACATCGCGCATCACCTAAATGCCTGCAACCCTCGTGCCCTGGACCCTGTGATCTGTCTAATCACTGTCATCATCACGGCTGATTAATATCTTCAAGTCATCACTGATAATGTATTTCAAACGAGCAATTAATGAGCGGTGTCGCAGAAAACCTCCTTTTTGATACCGACAAACAAGAAGGACCTGGGAGCAGAGAGGAAAAGCTGTCGACTCAGGGAGAATGCAACAGAAAAACAGGCTCCTGTGGTGTAAAGTAATTACAAAGGAGAAACCTGGGGGGTGGGGGTGGGGGTTTGTGTGTTTGTGCATTTCATCTGTTGTGAGGAAACCAGGACCTGGACTGAACTGATAACAACACACAAACCACCTACACGCTGACATTAACACAGAGACATGTGTAATGGTGTGTGCAGCCCTCTCTCCCCAAGTCCTCCGCTCCCTAGCCCTTCATCATCTCAGATATACGCCTGGAGACCTAGAGACACCAGGGCTTTTTAAGCAAAAATATAGGATAAAATCCACTAACTCTGAGCAAAGCCCAACTCACAGAACTCCCTGTGGGCTCCACCCACCACCCACAGGAAGACTGATACATATGGTGCAGTGTGATTTGGGTGGCAGTTGTGGAGACTGTTGCACCTGAGACCAGGAAAATGATAAGAGGAGGAAGATGAGTGGATTTTTAGTGTCCATCCGTGGTAAGAGAGGACTCTGGCCCAGAGGACAATGTGAAAATATATAAATACATTACTATAAAAACATTTTGGACCACTGTGTAGAATCTCAGCTGTCTCATTGGGCCCAATTTTTGGCTCTGGACTGCAATTTGTGCTGTGCAGTGTACAAGGGGACGTCCTCTGTGTACAGTGTGAGCAACAGATGGATGATGTGATCCACAGGGTAAAAGGTGAAAATGATGGAGCCAAACACATACATATAGCTAAAGGTTAGTTAAATATACATAGCCCAAAATATTAGCTTAAACAACTATTAGTTAAAACATTTGCTGAGTGGGCCCCGAAAAAAATCAGTGGGGCCCAACCCCAAAGTATTATAGCCTAAGTTTGATAATGAACATCATCCCTCGTTATGACATGGTCAGCCCTCTCATTGGATGGGGGGGCCTGACTGACAAGTGGGCCCACTCGTGGCTACATCACGAGTGGGCCCACTAATAGTTGGTTGCTAATAGTTAG
>JAFBJS010055188.1:101464-147241 GCA_016785265.1 Paraplagusia blochii | reverse complement strand
ATACGTTGGTAGAAGAATGATCCTAGAGATGGAGCTACCAGGTAGGAGACAAAGAGGAGATTGATGGATGCAGTGAGGGAGGACATGGAGGTAGTTGGAGTCAGAGAATTATTATTACTTTTATTATTATTATGAGGCAGATATTGAATGTCTTTAGTTTCTCAAATAATATGAGATTTCCTTAATTCTTACTTCAAGATGAAAGAGCTATCAGAGAACTGTTCTCTTGGCTGTGATAAAGACTAAAATCCTGTGCCAACAGCAGACAGACAGCTTGACTGTAAAACTGTTTAAAAAAAAGGAATCGAACGTCAGTGTAAGTCTTTAGTCTAATTCGTTCTTTTTCAGTAGAAGAGATGAGCAGACACAGCAGCAGATGGCTGCAGCCTTGACATTTACAGGGTCAGACTGACACTGTGGGACACTGTGAGTTGCTGAACGGAACTGAATAGATGGACGAAACAAAGCAGGGCACCGCAGGTTTAACCTCGGTGCTGGCTGACACAGGCTTTTATTCAGACTTTAGTTCCACATACAATTGAATATCATTTTCTCCAGTTGTTCCATCCTGCCTGGACTCTATTCTTCTCTTCTCTTTCACAGTCTCCACTATCAAGTATCTAAACTCCTCCACCTTCTCCACCTCTGCTCCTTGTAACCTCACCATTCCAATATTCTCCCTTTTGTAGACACACGTACTCCGTCTTGCAACGACTGACCTTCATTCCTCTTCTCTCTAGTCCAAACCTCCACTGGTTCTCTTCTCTTCTGGTTGTTGTCTACTCTCACTGCAGATCACAATGTCATCTGCAAACATCATTGTCCATGGAGACTCCTGTCTGACCTCATCTGTCAATCTGTCCATCACTAAAACAAACATAGAAAGGGCTCAGGGCCAATCCTTGATGCAGTCCCACCTCTATCTTAAAGTCTTCTGTCCACTGTCATACTATTCTCATACATTTCCTGCACCAAATTAACAAACTTCTCTGTCACTCCTGACTTCCTCATATGAAGCTACATGTCCTCTCTAGACACCCTGTAATGGACCTTTTCCAAATCTACAAATACAATGCATTTCCTTCTGACCTTCTCTGTGCTTCTCCATCAACATCCTCAAGGCAAATATTGGATTGGCAATATTAGGGCTGTGTAAATTAGTCCTTTTGGATTGGTTATCGTTCTGTGACCTACACTATCCGAGTGTACCAGTCCTGAAAGCCCCGATCGATCAATAATACAGTAAAATGGTCTGATGGTTTTCTGCTCTATGGCCCCGCCCACAAATTGACATTAGACATAGGCGCGACATTGGCTGCTTCTGCCCACTAGAGCGCCGAGCCCATGGACACAAATATACATCTATTCACACATATCCATGGAGGTTGTGTCACTTGCGGTGTGTGAACTGTGGGCTGGTTTGATTGGACAAATAAAAGATGACGGTGATGCTGAGACGGCAGGAACCACCAGTAGTCAGAGGAGTGGACAGAATAAAATACAAAAGTTTTTCCAACCACAGTCCTGTGAGACAATCTGGTTACAGTAGTGCTGTCTACAGCTAAACCTTACTAAAACTGTAGGCATGTATTTCACTAAAACAAGTAGAGAGTCACCTGATCCTGATATACTGGTTAATGAAGATAAAATACAAATTGTCAATCAAAATAAATAACTTGGGTTAATATTAGATTCACAGCTCTGCTTTCAAGGCCATATTGACAAATTGTGTAAAAAAATCAAGTTGAATCTTGGAAATGTTCGTGCAATTCTAAAGGAGATGCCAGATGAAGCTGAAAAAATGTCTTGATTGTAAAAAAGGTGTTTGCATATGTATTTCCTATTGTATATGTATTATGTGCTTCTCGCCTTTTAACATCATGGCCAGGGGACTACAGATGAAAACTAGCCTCTGGCTAATTCTTTATTATTCAACCATGTGTTTATTGAATTGTATTTTCCCTTTTTAAATAAACTAAACTAAAGCTAAAAAGGAACTGGCAGCTGTATAGTGTTGTTAAAAGCAGAGTTGCAAACTGAACCGAATCGTATTGAACTGGATCGATCGTTATGATATTTTTTTTTTTATGAATCGTTCCTGAATCGTATCGCAGTCTGTGAATCGAGATATGAATTGGATCGATATGTGAGTGAGGACTCACACCCACTTATATATATATAAATATATATATATGATCTATTGCCTAAATGTTTCTGGGAAACACCAAAAGAGGGTTTTTCATAAACCTGACTCAACTGTTCAGGCTTCTGCTAATAAGTAGATTAAGAAACACGGTCAAATAAACTCCGGTTCCACAGTGTGATCAACCTCCTGCATCAGTGACTGTAATTATAGCCCATTTACTTGTGGTCTGACTATGACAGACATATTCCCTGTCTCTGGTGTGCAGCGATTGCAGGAAGCGAGTCGGCAAACACAGCTCGCAGCCTTTCTTTATATAGGCCAATGTTACAGAGATTAAAGTGAGAAGACGATGAAAAGGGAAAAAAGAAGGAGTCGCTGAGAGTGCGAGAAAACAACGCGTCTGTACCAACAGTGTGTGTCACCAAAGGGTTTGTCTTACTTAATGTGAGAGTTTGTCAATGCTTAATTAAACTGCGTTGATTCTTGAATGTCTATAATAATGTGTTCACATTTTTGTGATTCGTGTGTTTTTTCTCTGGATAAGCTTTGAGCTATGTTTTAGATTTGCCAAATTACCGTATGTAACACTAATGAAAAGGGTATTCCATTCATTTAGCTAAAATATGAAACTATACTAACCACTATATTCAGTATATAAACTGTCATTTGGAAGATTTAAGCTTTAAAGTTAAATATATGGCGTTCTTTCTGTTATCTTGAGTGACGCCACCAAGTGGATGCCACGATAACTGCAGGGCAGGGAAGACAATGTGGTGCAACAGCATGGAGGATATTTTTACCGGTGATCCTGAGGCCACACTGGTTACTCCATGATACATTCACAAGGGGGCGCTATTGGCTATTGGTATCTCACCATAACATAAAGATACGTGTTTACAGAAATGAATCCAATGAGGAATGCTTATGCTTTAGCTTAATTTGACAAAAAAATGTGTCCCATTGTTTAGTCTCCAGTCCTTCTCTCTGTAGACCTCTATTTTCCCCTTTCTTCACAGTTATTACATTTCACAGTTTATTATGCCGCAGCAACACACTGAAGCAAAGGCCATGGCGATGGTGCCTGCGAGCCGAGCTTCTCCAAGGGTTGATGTAAAACTAAAGTGACAGCAGGGTTCAGCTGCATCAATGTGGCCTTTCAAATGTTCTCAGAAATGTATAAATAAAAAGCAAACGGTATAAAATGAAGCCAGGGCATGTTTCTTCAGAGCTGCAACCCCCTTTCTACACCTCGCCCATCGCATCCTTCTGGCACACAGCTGCTAGCACTGCTGCAGGGCTGCTTTTTCAGATGGAGCTGCAAATGTGACACACAGTCACTGCATTAGCCTTGGGTGAAGCAGCATCAAATACTAGTATACGAGTATGAATACGGGTTGGAGCATTACACAAAAATATATGTATAGCTACATACAGTCATGGAAAAACATTTTTCCAGCACCCTGCTGAGTTTCTTCCTGTTCCATTTATTGTTCACTTTAATGCCTGGTTGCACAAAAGGTTTGTAAGAGTTTAATTTCAGGGCAGATATCTAGACTATTTCCCATGTTTAGTATGTAATAGTAACCAAATCACTGTTCTAAAATCAATCGCTAAATCATTGTACCTCAAAAAGTGCTTTTAGACATTCACAATATACAGTATATATATATATATATGTATATACTGTATATATACAGTATATATATATGTGTGTGTGTGTGTGTGTGTGTATAACAGATTATTTGCAGAATATTATTATTCTATAATTTCCCCCAATTAGGAAAATCTGACATAAAATCCCTGGGTTTTGCCAAATTTACAGAAATCACACAAGGCATTTATTTATGTATAAATGTTTATATATATGTGTATATATAGACACACATATATAAACAATAATAAGCTTTAGAACGTCAGTGATTTTGGTTACTATCAAGAAAACCTATCTAGAGATCAGCTCTGAAATTAGACTCTTACAGACCTCAAGTGGAACCAGACATAGATAGAGATAGATATATCTATTTATATCGATAGATAGATAGATAGATAGATAGATAGATAGATAGATAGATAGATAGATAGATAGATATCCAATTAGAGTTTGGTGTTTCTCAGAAACATTTAGGCAATAGAATATATATATATATATATATATATATATATATATATAATATATATATATATATATATATATATATATACACACACACAAAATTCACATCTTCCAGGGAACCCCTTCTCTCTCATTAGAACCTGGATTAGGTCCAGATTATAAATGGACTGGATGGAAGATTGAATAAAACCAGAAATCCGAGTGGGTTGACATCAAGATAGTCTTTTTTTCCTCCGGAGAGACACAAAACGCAGGTGCTGTAACCTCTTACTAAACCTCAACTATCACTTATATACAGAAGGACTTCATTTACATTCTGACTCTAATCCTAAACCCAGATTTTATATTGAGTACCTCAGCAGCTTTCACTCACTCTGGACCTGAGGATCTTCCACACAAAGACACAGTGTCTCCACAGGGACGATGAGAGCTACTGTTGCTGAACCAGGGACACACATTAGTACAGGTGTTGCAGAATGAAGAATCCTCAGGAAAACCTTTGACTCTCCAGTGGATCAAAACAAATCCCTCTCCCTCTCATGTTTCTCCCACCACTCACTATTTTCTCTCCCATGATGCCCATCCCCCCTGCATCTGAAGAGTAGCTTGGTAAATAATTGAGGCATGTTCCCTTTCTGCTCCAGTATCCTCCACCTTCACTCTCTGTCTTTTTTTTTCAGGTGCCCTATGAGTCTGGACAATATGTGTTTAACGTTGTTTACAGACAGTGCAAGTGGATTCAAAGGAACAGGATGAAGACACAGGAAATGGGGAGAAAACGCAGGATTCTGAAGAACCATCTCCGTATATTTCTGTGCAGCTGTGGGTGTTTTTATTTGACTTTTACCAGACGCACCCTGTAATCTACAGCGATTTCTCTCTTTATGACATATTCCAGCTACTTGATACGCAGTGACGTTCAATCTCTCTTCGCTATATGGCAGAGTGCTCGCAGACTAGCCCATAAAATGTAGGTTCCTGTGGCGAAGAGCCACAAATGAGTTAGGTTTTTATTGACATGTCTCTCAGGAACAATTGTTTCGTTTATAAACTGAAAATGTGATTAGAGTCCGCAGCGGGTTTATCAAGGAGTTTGCTGCCACCTGCTGGCTTAAACATGAATTGACGTTCAGTTGCGGTTCACTCGGTTCTGTGCACAATGAAAACATAACAATTTGTAAACATAGATGCGTAGAAAACGTTTTCTTAAGCAAAACAAAGCTCTTCACTTACAGGTATTGTGCGTCAAAAACAATGAAATAATTGTAAACAAAAGGCTGGAACCTCACAGTAGCAATGCAGACGTTAAAGCTATAGTGAAAAGTTTGAAAAGTTGGCCACAAGATAGGAAAGAAAAGTTAGATTTGGTCTCACACAGAAAAGTGGATTGAAAACGGGTTATGTCCAACATCTGGCTCACGTCACACTTGACTGACTGTCTTAGCACAATTATTGAAATGAGCAAATAAGATATTTAGCCAGAAATGTAAGGTTAAGACAATGTACCAAAGATATTCATCTATAAAGACAAAAACTGACACTAAAGGAGACAAAAATAATTAAAATTAAAAATAATTACCCAGAGAGATGGCAGTAAGCAGTTTAGTTGAGTTGGACAGACATTGGTCAACATAGGTAGGCTTAGCTTTAGCATTAGACCCCAAAACAACAACCCCAAAACATTTGCTTGAATATGACAAAATACACAGATTTATATCGTAAATCTATATAAATTTGTTTTGAAATTACTTTGAATATAATTATAATTATATATAATTTCGAAACAGATTATAACATTAACACTGTAAAATAATGACACATCAGCACAGTTAGCTTCACCCTTTTTTAATAAATACTTGCATATTCACACCCAACAGTAAAAAAACCTTAATCATCATCAAATTACTTTTTTTTAAGAACAAACAAAAGTTGACCTTAAGTGCATTCATTCACACCAACCAAAAATCAAAGAACACAAAGCCTAAAAGCCTGAGATTAAAATCTATTCTGACTAGGATTAAGACCTATCCCACAAAATCAACACAAAAACTAAAAAACCTACTGTATTTGCATCAGTTCCAGTTTACACTCACTTTAACAGTGTTTCAGTGTGAAGATAATTACAGTAGAAAAGCAGCAGAACATCATTTACCTTTGGATTTTTTTGTGCAAAATATCAGAATGAACATCATCTATTCCACAACACCTTCATGTATTTCTAAATGTTGACGGAAACCATGTCTGAATCATAAAATACCTCCATACTGTTTTATGAATTGACACTTTCTCACCTTCTCAACTCATTCAGCATGCAGCAGGGGGCAGTAGCATTAAAAACTCTCAAACGTGTGCTCTTCAGCATAAGAGAAAATCAAGTAACTATGGTGGATTTCATCCTCTTAATTGTCTGTTGCAGTAGCTTCGGACCTATCCTCCTTCTCCTCCTCTTCCTCCTCCACACCAGAGGTGGAGAGAGACATTTCAGGGACAGCGTCTCCTGTCTCTGACTGATTTGTATCACTCAGAGCTTCACCGGTAACATTAAGAGCAGCGGACACGTCCACAGATTCACTCTGTGGCAAAACCATGTCGCTCTGATCGACAACAGGATGCTGCTCAGTTTTCTCAACGTCTGAACTTTCCCCTTCTGTTGCCAAGGACTGAGGTGTCTGGGAGGAGGTCGATGTATCTGTTAAGAAGGTAAGAACAAGGTGAAGGACAACAAAAATATCAGGACAATTCAACAACAACACTAACGTCATGGAAAATGAATCAATCTGTTTAAAGTATGTTTATCAAAATGTTAATGCTAATTTAACTTTCAAAACAATAAAATAAGCCTAAAATAAAATACCGAGTATTTCGGTGCAAAAGCTACCTTTTTCCTAGGACAGTAAAGGTATCTCTGGCCTCGCTATTTAATTGTGCCTAAGAGAACAAAGCTGCAGCTAGCTTAGCATCTGTGAATTTAACAAACAGTACTTACCCAAACACTGATCTCTGGTTTCATCCCCGTAATTATTTAACATAGAGACTTGGCCGAGGTCACTGGTTGATATGTCTGGAGTCGCAGTTTCAGACACAATGGAAATATCTAAGTTGCAGGAAACAAATCCTAAAGGTTTTAGGCGGGCGGAAACATAGGCTCACTGTTGACAACACTTACAGTTATTGGTCATTCTGGGACATCAAAAGGACAATATAATAATTTTCTGAGTAAAAGTTCATATTGTGTTTATCGTCCAATCAGCTGTCTTTGGACACAGAACCTGCGATTTTGAATCTGGATTTTTGTTTTTAAGATAGAAGCTGCAGTATTTTGTAATTTCATATAAGCTAATAATTATCTGTACAAACAGTAAATACAGTATATTAAATGTCTGTCTAAAGCTTCTCTATAGAACTAACTAAGCAGGATGTGAAAATAGAGACAGTGACAAAACACTGACTTACCCAAGTCTGAAGGTGGAGGTGAGGGTGAAGGCACAAACAAGTCCTGCACAACTCCTTCACTCTGACTCAAAGCTGTTTCATTGACATTGGAGAAGTTACATTCCACTTCAGACAGTGCCTGGAGAGAAATAGAGTAAAAACTGAAGTCTAAAAACCAAGTCTTCACTCACAAAAAAAGGAAAAAAAAAAAACAAATAAATGAACATCTACCTGAGTTTGATCTCCAATCACTGACTCTTCAATATTGCTTGTGACTGTGGGCTCCACAATAGTCTCACTCTGGTTATCGGGGTCAGCTGAACGACTTGGGATTCTGTGCAAGTAGCCGTAGCCAATACCACAGCCTAGGCTAGAATGTAAGAACATAGTGGTGACAGTTTATTGAATTTCAAGCAACATTTACATAAAAATGTAAGAAAAAAGTCACTATGATAATAAGATAGTTATTATATTATTGTTACATACCTTCCTTCTCCTCCCCAAGCTCCATTGGGAGTAACTACAACCTCCCTGCACTGGTCAGTCTTATCATTGTAAACCAGCAGCTTCAGAGGTTTCCCTTCACTGGCTTCAACCAACGAGAAGAAATCTTCAGACTGCAGGAAGTCAGATATTTTATTTTAGTTTTGGAGCAGAAGACTGTTGTAACTGTACACCTGTGGATCACCATGATGAAGACGTACATCCTGTAACACCTGGTCGGCTCCAACAATAAAGTCATCGTGAGCAATGAGTCCAGCCAACGCTGCAGGAGAGTTAGGCTCTACATCCTAGAAAAAAGAAAGGAATCAATAATAGGTGCTATTAACAATGCTGAATCAATGTTCTGGTCATTTGTACTTAAATGAAACCTGCGTTAAACAGTCAAACAAAAACAAATAGACCAGTCCTACCAGGACGTGCCAGACGTTCTCATTGGCTCCTTCAAAGCTGCAGAAGCGGACACTGGCCCCCAGAAGACCCTGACCGCCCCACATGTTACTCGGCGTTACCTCCACCTCCCTAACTCGCTGAGTTTTTGAGTTGTAAAGTTGGAGTCTGACCACTTTCTCAACATTGGCCTTTAGGAGATCCTTCAGCAAGTTGTTCTCCTTGTTCTGGACAAAAACAAGTCCCAGTCGTGTGTCAGAACCGAGCACAAAAAAAAAACCAAAAAAAAAAAACCAAATGAGGGCACAAAAGAGCACGGAATGAGATTATGGAGGCGGACCACATGGTCTGTTCTCCTTCTGAGGGCTTTAATTGTACAGCAATGGCAGGATAATTAGTTGTCACACTGAATTTGAAAACAAACACAGCACAGAAACAGAAAAAGTGATTTGAACAAATTATGTTACAGCCAGAACCTCCTACAGAAACAGCCAGGTAGAAGCAGGGTTTACAAAACTTTACCAAAGCCAAGATCCTCACTGAATTATTTTGATAGGTTTAAGGTAACACTAGCTTATTGATGAGACTTTTATGGCTACACTTGGCACATTCAATCATCTTTTACTGTAAGTAAAAAAGACAATTTTTTGTTTTTAAAGTCAGACATTGAAGCAATGTTTGAATTTCAGAAGAAGTATATTAAATTATAGATGCAAACCTGGACGATCATAAATAAACTGATTTGACTACAACTGATATTTACAACTACTGGCACCAGATATTGACACTGATGTCAGCGTTGGCTGGATTTCAGTTACACAGTTCATGGTGATACAGATGATGATATTTTAGTGTCATCAAAAGCTTTCTTCTTCTCATATTTTTATCTCATAATAAAATGCTGATCATCCAGTTAGTAAGTAAAATCAGCACACAACACACATTATGTGCAGCTGCGGTAACAGCTGCTATGCTGCTGTAGCTGCAGTTTATCACTCTGCCGATTCTGCCAATTTCTGTTCTGTTTAATCAGGATTGGTAACATCTCCTTGGGTTGTTTAAACAGGTGACACAATTGCTGTAGTATCTTAAAACTGTCATCCTAACAATCGTATTTGTCTAGTTTATAAACCTATATAAAAGTCTGGACATAAAGGCAGAGGTGTTTACTACTCAGAGACATTCAGTGTACAAGACCTGGAAAATAAATATCACATTTCCTATAGTATCTTAATAAAAGTGTGTTATTTTACTGTAGTATTTCTGAGACCTTTGCATGTGAGACTTGTCAAACAACAAAAACATTTATCATTATGGCCGTCATTACTTACAAGTCTGGTGTTTCCTATGGCGAGAATGAAGTCAAAGAAAGGCTCCAGACCAGCCCTTAGAGCTGGTGAGTCTCTCTGAACCTGAAATATAAAACATTGTATTAGTTAGGATAACTGTATTCATCTAAATCAATCTCAGTAAATGACAACCTCTGGCCAGGGTCACTGTTTGAACTACAAACAAAAGCCTTTTTTTAATCTCTGGTTCTTTTAATCTAAGTTTAAGGTCAAGGATTTGTAAACACTAAAGTCTCAGAACAGCACATTTGACCTTTCATATTAAGGACAAAACAAACATCATTTCAGAGCAGTTATAAACGACTGTTTCAAAAGATTTGTAAAAAAATTTCACAGACTACTTAATCTGTTACGCTTGTCTACTAGTAGAAATACTGTTTACATGAACTGAGTAACTATTCGGTTGTTGCCAAAAATAGTGTTAGGCTATTACATTTTTAATCTACAGCACCCCCTGTTGGTTATAAACGGAAAGACACACACTCTGTATCTACCAAACCCAATGTCAATTCGTACTCTAGTTCCAAGCGCATTCGAGCGACCAACCGAAACTAGTGTTATCTGGAAAAATGCAGTATTTGGAGTAAAAGCTCGACAACCATTGCCCCGAGCAAGGCCCAACACCCTGGGCGTTTTCCAAATGCCACCTCATCATGGGCGGACACGGCTAACCTCAACCATTAATAAGTTGCTACAGTACAACTACATTCGTGATAACTCTCCGTGAATAAGTGCATGTCATGTGCAATTATGACAGCATTACTTGTATAGAATTAGCATGGATCATTCAATATGTAAGCGAGTAAAGTTCACCCGGTGCTTGGTGATTATCTGTGCTCAGGACTATAACATACCCCGTGGACGTGGTAACCACTGTTGGCTCCGTCGTCAGACAAAAACGAGCTCTGTGGAAGCCCCATTGCTGGAATTGCGTATAGTTTTAGTATCACAAACTTATATGTAACGGAGATAGAGTAGTGTTTTAAAAGAAGGCATCACGAGCTCCCCGGCTGCCCTGAGCGTCCTTCGGCTAACAGCTAAAGCAGCTTTGCAAACGTACCAGCGACAGCAGGTGCTGTGCTGGGCGTCCAGGCAAAACTAATAAATAAAGATGCCAGAGTAATCGATTTGTACTAGAGCAGCCAATAGATCCAAGTCGTGTTCGATTAACACTCCCTGGTCTAGCTGGTACTCGGGCGATGATGACGCGTACTTCCTGTATGTTTGCGTTTATTCAAAATCAATAATTTATCGTGTATTAAAAACAAATAAATGCAAACGTTAAGACTTTGACGGGCAATAGTACAATGGATATATTAATTATCGATATTACTTGTTACAGCCTTGAGATTCACTTAGTTATTGTTCTGAATATACGTTAAAAAGGTTAAAATCGTGATAAATGACTAAAGCAACGCCAATAAATATGTTTTATCTATCATTAAAAATGAGTGACAACAACAATGACAGACAGACAGAAAGATAGAGCAGACAGACAGACAGACAGACAGACAGACAGATAGACAGATAGATAGATAGACAGAACACATTAACTGGAGACCAAAACAAGCTGAAACATAAGAAGTTGTACAATGGTCATGTCATACAGAACTGGTCTTTTCCCTCCCACTCTGGCGATGAAGAAATGTTTAAGGGAGGTCACACTAAACATTGAGGATCTTCTTCGCTTTAACAACTAGTTTCTGAAGATAGATAGAACTTTATTAATCCCTTCGGAGTATACTTCGGTAAATTATGGCGTAAAAAGAACCCCCAAACTCCTTTTTCCATAATATATTTGGCTTTGTTATCTTCTAATATAATTATAAATGTCATATTTGATGGAAACAAACGACATTACATTTGAGTGATCCAGAAACATTCATAAAACTGCCAGTGTAAAAACCCTTCAGCATAAAGTGAAATACAGAGTGTATCTGGCAGTGTATAGCATATTTAAATGATTGTATTTATGTTGTTATAAAATGAAATTGTTGGAACGACACATGTGACTGCAGTTGAATTTAGACACTTATCTGTAGAACGTGCTGTTTTTGTGCCTTTCCCTTGGTTTTGGGTGAATTTGCCATGACATAAATGCAGCTGTGTGTTTCTCACTATGATAAGATACAACAGATCTTGACTTGAAGCACTTATTTTAATTAACTTTGAATAGAAATACAAAAACTGTAGTGAAACAGAAATGGTCATTTTAGCTTTGTAAACAAATCAAATTTTAACAAGGACAAATGTTACAGTTTCTCACTTGTAAAACACATAGAACCAATACTTGGCTGTGATCCAGTGACAGAGATGATTGTGGCTGTGGATGTTGGCAGGTCATTTCACTGTTTGAGGTTTTCAGCCACTATAAATACTTACCCAACAGTATCTCATTCCTACTGGTTCAAAATGATTTTGCTTCTGGCCTTTCTGGCCTGCTTTGGTAAGACTGTTACGTGGGTATGTTCATCGATACAACTATCAGGTGCTCATGCTAATGCAGTTTTCCTCTCTGTGTGCTGTGTTTATGGTTGTGGGTAAAATCAGGGCTGATTCATGCCGAAGTGCCCTTCAACCACAGGGTCCACAATGAGAGAGTCATCGGAGGACATAATGCTGAACCAAACACCTGGAAATGGCAGGTAAATCAAACATGTGTTGTGGTTCTCTTATGGTTCTTTAATCGAGCCCCAGCTCCTTTCATTGTGAATGTTGTTTTCTAAGAAAAAAAATGTCTTTCTCGACAGGTTTCTCTCCAGTACGACTCGAGCTACCAGGAGGCTTACAGCCACATCTGTGGAGGATCAGTTATTGATGCGTTCCATATAATGACTGCAGCTCACTGCATCCTCAGGTTTGGATCAGAATTGTTCTTCTCATCATATTACAGATCCATATCACTCTAGAAGTGGCCAAACTGTCTACAACACGTCCTGTAAATTTGGCATTAACAGGAGGTTGAAGCAATAGATTTTGTAATGTTACCAATGCATTTATCTAAAACTCTGCTAAAAGGAATACGTAATGAAATAAAGTACAAATACTAAGAAATAACAATTACTTGGATAATGTTTTATCTTTAGAGATAAACATTTTCCTTTTTGCATTTATAGTCATACTCCGAGCCACTACCGTGTGGTGGTTGGGGAGTATAACTTGTACGAGTATGATGGCAGCGAGCAGTTTATCCGCGTGGAGAGAATCATCGTTCATCCTGGCTGGAATGGAAACCTCGGCAATGGGTACAGAAATGAAACTGTCAATGTATAGAATTCAGCACTTCAGAAACACACATGTGAAAATGTCTCTCTATGTCTCTCCAAGAAATGACATTGCCATCATGAAATTGGTCGATCCTGTGTATGACAATGGCTACGTAGCCATTGCCAACCTTCCATACTCTGAAGAGACGCTGCCACATGATTTCACTTGTCACGTGACTGGCTGGGGCCTTATGGATCGTACGTAGTCTTAAGGTTGAAAAATCAAAAATAACAAAATCCAGTCGACGGACCTTTCACTGATCCTTGTTGTCCCAGACTACGGAACGGTCCCTGACATCCTGCAGGAGGCTCCCATCAAAGTGGTGGAGCACGCAGTGTGTTCAACCCCTCAGTGGTGGGGAATCATTGCCCTGGAGAGCATGGTGTGTGCTGGAGGAGACGGTGTCATCTCAGGCTGTCAGGTACAGTGAAGAGCTCCACCTCACACAGTCTGCACCTCATTATCATTTGTCACGTCCTGTTCCCTTCAGGGACTGTAACAATTCCTCCTGGATGGCAACGTTCTCCACAGTAACATTTCTTCATATGTCTGTCTCAGGGAGACTCCGGTGGTCCTCTAAACTGCTTGACAGATGGAGTATGGAGAGTCCATGGTGTGGTCAGCTATGGTCCATCTGGTTACTGCAACCAGGTGACCAAGCCCACCGTTTTTACCAGAGTCTCTTATTTCCTGGACTGGATCTACTCAGTAAGTTGACATCACTCCTTATCCTTTAGTGCTTTTTTATTTAAGACCTTAAACGTGTCAAACAAATGCCCATGATTATTTTCCAATTTTGACTTTTTCAATCTCATTATCTGCCAGGTCATCGCAAGTTAATGGAAGTGATGCTGAAGTTGTCAAATGGATCACAACAATAAATAAGTTTGTATTCAAAGATTGTTCGTTTTATTGACTTGACGACATTTTGTTGTTTTTCTCAATCTGTCCGAAGGATGGCAGCTATATCTGGTGGGTGATAGCATTGTAAAAAAAAATAGTAATCTTATTATTTTATTGTACTGTATCTGTACCAATGAACTGGTACGGTAAGGCTGGAACTGCTTTAAATAAAAGTGTCTGCCAAATGTTTAGTAATGTAATGTAATATGAAATAATCTAAGTAAAGATGAGGAGAAAAAAGAAAAAGAAAAAGAAGCCACTTGTGGAAGATGTGCGGATACTCACAGTTTCTCTCTGAGACACAAAGATTATAATTCTCAGCAAACACAAACTGATTTTGTATGATGATTTTGGTTTATCTTCATTTAAGGTCTGACACACACACAGGAGCCCATAGACCAGGGGTGTGTAACTCAATTTCACAGTGTGCCACAAATATGAATATGTCATCAAGTCAAGAGTCAGACTGAATATTTATTGAAAAATAAACTGTGAATATTTCCCATTTTCCAGATATTAAATGCACGGGCAGTGCTAGGGTCTCTTGGGGCTCCTAGCAAGATATCGCTGGGGCTCCCACTTATCCCCTCTTATCCATCCTCGCCCTTATCAGTGCCCATGCAACTGCCTGGGTTGCCTGTCTTCAGGTGCTGCCCCTGATTAAATATTGATATTTGGGTGGATTGAATCTGGAACAGCAGTGTAATACTATTATCAACACACAAGTAATTAAATTAGACATAAAACACACATCAGTGGTGTCAGCTCCGCGTGTCCCGGCTCCGACTGACATAGGGAGAGTTTTGATTATTCAAATTGCGCTCACCTGTGCTCGGTGCCACGTCACCCTCACCACTGGTCCACTCTCCCTTCACTTTGACTATGCTCCTTTTTGGTGCTTAAGTGCCAAATGTTTAAGTTTATGCAAAAAAATATGATAAATGTAGCTCCATCTCTAGGTTCTTCTACCAACCCTTTCAGTCTATGTTGTACCTCATATGACTGCATTGCTGAATGATGTGCAGCAACCTTCATTATTATGTATTAATTAAATGCCTGTAGTAAACACCAGTGTGCTCTGTGATTCAGTGATGATCCTAACCAATACCTTGTGGTGAGGGGTGAATAAAACCTGTACAACTATGATTAAAGTGAACAGATTTGCCAAATGGAGAAGACTGTTGCCCATCCAGGTTGGAATGGAAATGTTGAAAATGGGTAAAAAAAAAAATCATTTAATTTTAATTATAAATTGCATTTATAATTCACAAAATTATAAAAAAATTTCACTGAGCTTCTCAGAAATGACATTGCCCTCACAAAAACTGGCAGATCCAATTAAAGGCAGTGACTTGGTGGCACCAGCTAACTTTCCTGTCTCTGGTGAGAGTTACCAAAAGGTTTCACCCATGACAACCAGCTGGAAACTGAAAGACTGTGAGTCACTATGAGAGTGCACCCACAGTTTATTTGGTTGAGAACTGAAAAATAATAATGAATGGAGAAATGTTACTGCTTTTTAAAGCCACAGAAAGCTTTTCCAGCGTCCTACAGGTGACCTCTGTCAGTGTGCCAGACTACACACTGTGTTCATGGTCTGAATGGTGGGGAAATTAGATTCTGAAGACGATGATGTATGCTAGAGATGATGAGTTCTCAGGACACCAGGTACAATGAGAAAAATCTGTTTGTTTTTCATGTCCAATATCAGCCCTTCAACGGATGAGGATATGTTTGCATTCCACAGAACTAATGGTTAAAATTGAATAAAAGATAAAAAAAAAATCGAGTTTAACATGTATTTGTTTAAATTAAGGTTCCCCCTATTGTGTTCTACACTGTCATGGGAGGAATAGTTTTACCTATATCTTTCCTATATCTTTCCTGGTATGGATAATTTCGGTAAGTTCTTTTAAGTTTATTAGACGTTATTTTAATTACATCAGTATCATTCACATGTCTTATTTTGCCTGATTTTCCCTTTTGTCTACTAAAATTACTTACCCAATCATCAAAGAAAAGTGACTGTCCCCCTAATTGTAACTGCAATTGTAATAACTCTAGTTGGTCATCTATGTTAAACAACAGTATTATTACTCATTTTCTCTGGTCATGCCATAAATTATAATTGTGTGGATTAATATATAAGTGCTTGTATTTTATAATATAAAATAAAACTAGCGAAGGACCACATTTCTCTCACTTCCTGCTGGACATGGTTGGTTAGCAATTGATTACAGTTGATTAGTTATAAGGTGCCACATACCAGAGTTTTCTTGGTTTTCTTGTATTTTTTAAATTTTGTATGCTGTCTGTATGTATTACTGAGCCAGTGTGTCTTATATGGCAATTACTGCTTTGTTTTACAAACAGTGTGTCCTTATAAAATGACAATCCGAAACAAATATGTATTAAAACTGCCTAAGTTAACAACAAATACAGCAAACAACACTTAAAGTCCACAAGTCAGCAAGTCAGCAAAGCATAGTTTTAAGCTTAGCTCCGAATACGGGTAATGGAGTTTATGTGAGCCTGGTAGGAGAGGGTGCTGACACCCAGACTCTTAATCCGAGGGGAGGGAGAAACTGTGTCAATTAACTAAGATAAATGTATATAAACAGTATATATATAAAGAAAGAGGAAGGCCGAAGAGGAGGAGGAGAGGAGGTTGATGGATGCAGTTAGGGTGAACATGGAAGGAGTTGCAGTCAGAGTTTAAGATATGGAGGACAGGGATAGATAGAAAATGTTGACTCCCTGTGGCAATCCCTGAATAAAGCCGAAAGGAAAAGAAGAAAAATAAATGGATATATAATACATACATATGTTTATATATATATATATATATAGTGTATATATAGATATAAACCACAGCATATAAACCTAAAATAAGTAAATTTTGTTGAACAAAATTCAACTGATCATAGTTAAATCTAAAATAGTCATGAAATATTCTCAACTGGTTGCTGATATATCCATACTCTTATCTGTGGGAACGTTATACTTGAATGCAGCTGCTCACTTCACACCACGATAAGGGAAACAAGACTTTGGCTTAATGTAGGACTCTTAAAGAAATATACAAGCAAAAACACCAGTTTTGCTGAAATGACATCAGGTAAAAGTGCTGATTATGTGAATTCCCAATTTTTCCACTAAAAACAGAGTTTTTAGTGCAAATTGGATTGGTACGAGTAATCAATGGTGTCCTCACAAGTGCTGAAGGTCTCTGTGACTAACCAACTATAAATAGTTAAAGGCAGCAGTGTCTCACCTTGACTGAGAACATGATGTGGTTGGTGGCTTTCCTGACCTGCTTTGGTGATATCTTCAAAATCTATTACTTTTGTCAAGCTCAGTTGTATGGACATATATGATTTTGGTTAAATGTATCTTGTCTTAAGGTCTGATTTACGCAGAGGAGCCCTTCAACCACAGGGTCCACAATGAGAGGGTCATAGGAGGCAACGAAGCCAAACCAAACACCTGGAAATGGCAGGTAAAAACAACAACTGATGGATTCACTGTAAATATGCCTCATGTCTTGGCAACTTTTTGTTTTCGTCCCTTAAAAATATGGGTAAAAGCTGCAGAACATTATTAGTAATGTGACTAAATTGTGGCATACACTGTTCAATTTAAGCTGCTTTTGCCATGAATATTCAGTCAATCTTGTATTCTGATCTGATCTGGCTCAGTAGCTCTGTTTGTTTTCTATCAGGTCTCTCTACAGTTCGACTCCAGCAATGAGGCAGCGTACAACCACATCTGTGGAGGATCTATTGTCGATGCTTTCTTCATCATGACGGCTTTCTTCATCATGACGGCTGCTCGTAGTCTGTATTATCAGGTTAGGGCCTCTGCAGTCGTGTACTACACAGCTGTCCAAGTCAGAGAAGTTTAATAATATTAGAAAACTGGTGGAAATCATTCAAGATCAGCTCAGAAATAAAGATCAATACAGTAAAAATAGGAAAACAAAAACTTACATTCTAATGGAAAGCATAGGCGAAAGTTGGCACAAATGATCATGTAATGAAAAACTAAATCACTCCTTTGAGAAAATTGATAGATGATTTATACAGCACTCACTAAAATATACTTAATAAATCTTAAAGTCTATGAACGTGAGCTTGAAAAAAGGATTCCATAATTATATCTAATAATAATCTATCTATTAATTTATCTACTGTATCTATCTAGACCAGTGGTTTTCAATTGGTCTCACTCTGGGACCCACATTTTCCTGTGGTCATTAAGTAGCGACTCCCTCTCGTAGAATTTAAACCAATTAAATAAATTTTCCAAAAGAAAACCTTTAAAAAATCCCTTCTTTAACACACCATACTCATTTCATTCAGCAGAGAGATTTTCCTAAAATAAAACACATGCTCAACAACTGATTCACATTATTTTGATTTTTGACCAGCTGTTCGCGACCCATTCAGAACGGGCCAGTGACCCACTTTTGGGTCGGGACCCACCCGTTGAGAACCACTGATCTAGACAACACAGGTGTTTAGTTATGGACATGGCATGCAGAAGTCTACATCACTGTGAATTCACCTAAATAATGGATGTGTGCACTCTGTCCTTCAGTGATAATCCTAACCATTACCGTGTGGTGGTGGGTGAATATAACTTGTATGAATACGACGGAAGTGAACAGTTTTCCCGCGTGGAGAAGATCGTTGTCCATCCACAGTGGGATGGATATGTTGGAAATGGGTAAAAAAAAACTACAAGAAAAAAACATTTCTAAGTCCAAAACTGACAATCAATGAAAGTAACAGGATTCTCTCTGAACTTCTTAGATATGACATCGCCCTCATGAAACTGGCAGATCCCGTTTATGACAATGGCTTTGTGGCCATCGCTAACCTTCCCTACCAAGGCCAAATACTGCCCCACGATTTCATTTGTCATGTGACAGGCTGGGGTCTTATTGACCGTGAGTGACTGGATACCACATGTACATATACCTGTCATTTATTTGTTTCAAAGTCAATAATAACAATACTACAAATAATGATTACACGATTGTAAGACACAAGTACAAAGCAATCACCAAGCACGTAAAGCCACTCCTGAAGTTAGCTTAGTCTGCTTTGATTTTATTTACTTGTTATTGAAATAACATCTTTTTCATCTATCTAGCACATTTGCAATATATTGATCCTATAATGCAAGACAAAATATTGTAGTATATTTTAATGCAATACTAGTATTTGGCATAATTCTAGAAATAATAATTAAAAGAAAATTCTCATTCTTCTCCTCATGGCTACAGACAAAGGAAGTGTGCCTGCCATCCTACAGGAGGCGCCCATTAAAGTGGTGGAGCACGCAGTGTGTTCGCAGCCAGAGTGGTGGGGTAGTCTGGCTCAGGAGAGTATGGTGTGTGCTGGAGGAGATGGGGTCATCTCAGGCTGCCAGGTATAGTTAGGAAAAGATATCAAAGTGTACACCGGTTGTTCCACACACAAGGACCACCCTCCACATTAGTCTACGTATCTATCTATCTATCTATTTATAGTTCCATATTTACAATCTAAAAAATCTATCTATCTATGATTCACACCTAAACTGATTTACGGAAAAAAATATATCATAAAGTTTTGTACTGCCTACAAATGTATTTCAGGAAGAATCCAAAGCCCCAACATGAAAGTGGTTTCAAAGTAGCTTAGAAAATATTGGATTACTGGTAAATATATCTTTTTCAACCCATTGCGTTCTTCCTCAGGGTGACTCTGGTGGCCCTCTGAGCTGCATCACAGATGGAGAATGGCGAGTCTTTGGTGTGGTCAGCTATGGTCCAGCTGGTGGCTGCAACCAAGAGTTTAAACCCACCGTGTTCACCAGGGTCTCCTACTTCATTGATTGGCTGTACTCAGTAAGTCCTATTTCATGTATTTGTGTTGATTGATTCTGAAAGGATAGTAAAATATAACTTTGTGACTGATTTTTTCCCCCTATTTTTCCAGGTTATGGATGCTTAGTGTAACACTCTTGAAAATAAACCTAATGTTCCATTAATATGCTGTGCATGCCGTTTGGTTGTTGTGATAAACTCGTCCAAAGGGGGGCGACAAAACACCACATTCACACAAATTCAGTACATAAGCTTCAGTAGTGTGTATTTCCCTTGTACTTTCCTACCTACAGGAAAACACTGGTCTATGCGCATTGAGTCATTGTTTTGAATTCAACCACTATGATTCCCAGACAACAGAAATTCCAGAGTGTAGAGACATACTTTGAAGTATGTAAAAAAGTTAGACTACGTTTTGACCAAGAAAAAAGAAATCATGAAAGTGTTTTGTCCAGAAATGGAGTTTTCTTAAATTGTGTCCAAATGTGAACTATATGCAGTTTGCTCCAGGTCCTGTGTGAAATCTGGGGCCATATGTTTGTGGTGGTAGTCAGGAGGTCTACAGCATGACATCACCTACAGAACACTGACTGTTTTTGTCTCAGCCATGGAGACAGGAGACCACAGACGAATTCCAGAGGTTTATACCAACAGGGGAAGAAAATTTTGCTCTTTTTATTGTGCGCTGTAAATTGTTTTTAATTTTATAGGAATCATAAATTCTGTTTACTGAGATCAGTAAAGTTCGCCACAAGTATAATGAAGTATAAAATATGTTGGCATATGGGAAAAGTTACAGATAATGTGCCCCCAATCTAAATGTTATGAATACACAAGAAGGTTATGGCAACACCTTTGCTCTTTTACTGCACTACATTTTTGAAGAAAAGCACAGGCATTTACTGTGTAAAAATGTTTTTCTCTTTGTGGTCACTATGTCCTTTCAACAAGAGTAAGTATCAACAGACCAGTGGTTTGAGAGCTCCTGGATTAAAAACATAAAACACCAACGTTTTCATAACATTATGTTCTGTCAAAAAAGTATTTCCAGTGTCCCTTAACCCAACAAGCTAAATCATACACTTTAACCATTTAAACTGTTAGAACCCAGGAATTCTACACCAACAAAACACCTTGTTAACATAAAAACAGATCTCAAGAAAAGCTGGCTCTGTGCTCAGTTGCATGCAGAGACTGAACATTTGTTTCTTTGTTTTTAGCAGTAGCTTATATGCTGCTTAAGGAAACTGGTAAGAACTAGCATCTGGACCCATGTTTAAACTGTGAAAACTTCCTTGTTTGTACAAGATATAGGGCTGACCATTTGTTTGTGGAAACTATAGCAATTCACACCAACTGTTCATAAAATTCAGCATTTCTCTCGTTTATTATCATTTCCTTAGTTGTCAACATTTACTTACTGACACGCAGCAGGAGTCTGGTAGCTGGTTAAAGACCTCAGGCTATCGCATCACGTGACCCAATCGCGTCGTAACACTTCCCTCCAACGTCAGTTGAATGGTTACGTAAAATAGTTCGTTTTGGTAGATTAAACTCAGCTAACATTGGCAGGAACATGTAAATACTTGACTTAATATAATTTACACTATATATATATATATATATATATATATAAATGTACTACAGTTTGTGCGCGTTGTCATGATATATCTTAAATTGTATCCATCCGCCAAGATGTCAGTTAGATTTTGTGTTAAATAGAGCGTTTGGTAAACCAAAAAAAACAAAAAAAACAAAAAACAAGTTAAACAATGTGTGTTGAATATTTAATCACGTTCCCACAAAATAATTTCTAATAATAGCGAAAACCATTTAGGAACCGTTCTCCTTGACGTCACATACGTCATTAGGTATTACGTCCTGTTTTGATTGGCTGTGGAGAGACATGTGAGACGCTGCGTGCAAGGTACGGGCGGGATGTGTATGTTGTTGTCTGATAATAAAGGACAGACATTATTATATGGGATTATAAGGGATTTGGATTACATATTTGACGTCAGACAACACCGGACGACCAACCACGGTATGTATGAAGCACTGCACGCTCTTTTTTTCGTTGCTCACGCGATCAAATGATGGGAGAAAGAACCTCCTGAAATTACAGTTACTGACCATCAATCTCAAAGGTGCTCGTTGACATTTTTGAGTAAGAACTGCCGTAAATACACAAATGAACGTGCATAGACTTATTTAGAGCGTGGCTTTCAATAAAATGTTTGGTTTACTTACCGTACTTATAAATAAAATTTATTATTATTATTAATTTATAACATCATAAATACGTATATTGGCAGATGCATTCAGGTTATATATATATATATATATATATATATATATATATATATAAATCTAACTTAGAACAGTCAATGGTCACCATTTGTTGCCCTGAGGTGCACATCTGTGTTGACTCCCCTTCCCCAACTTACGAACACAAACTACAACAAACACAGCAAAAGGCAAAGTCAAGTTGTTTAAAAATTGGGGTTTTTTTATTATTATTCGGAGGGACAGTTTGTCAAAATGGCTTAGATGAAAGAGACTGTTCTGAAACAGCTGGTTTTTAACAAGTGAATATGTAAAAAATAAAGCAGCTTTGTTTGCTCTGCAGGACCATTCAAGCAAAACATATGTACAACACAAAGGCAAAAGAAGTAAGACACGTCTCTGTGAAAACATTAGAAAAAATGTACTGTAATACAATACGTTGAGAAACACTCATGGTCACCATGTTCATGTGAATGGATGTTTTTTTTTGTACAAGAGAAAGAAATTTGCAGAAAAATTTGAAATAAATAAAACAGAAAAAAAAAAAAAATTCAGTGCCCTCTTCATGGCATAAAAATTGATGTCGGTGTAATTCACCAAAAGGCAAAAGAGAACGCGGAGAAATACATTACCAACGTGAACTCTGCAATTTTCAAAGTATACAATGAATTAGAACAAGTCTTAACAAACAGGACCTGCATGCATAAGTTCTAAAGGGTCCAGAAAAAGGCTGCTGTAGAAAGTGGGTGAGAGATATGTACAATCGAGCGCGGTCACCTTTGAAATGTCTTCTTCTGTCACTAAAGAGGCAACTCTCTCCTCAGCATTTGGGGATTTTGGTTGTGTGGGATAAAAATTGTATAATATATGCAGTTTTTATCCACCAAAACCCCCATTTTATTTGTAACAACATGTGGTAACCCAAGTCACAGACTTCCAAGAGAATTCAGAGCACAATCAAATTGATTCTTTTGCCATTAGTTTAATTTTTTCCTATTTTCTATTTTTTTTTTACAATTTCAGTGGCATTTTTGCAGACGTCTGTCCATTTCTATAAGACCAACTTTTGAAAAATACTTCAGGATGCATTTTATTACCTTCATTCTTTTATACATTTCTCTATAGTAAATCATATGATACAAATGTCGTCCACCGGATTGAAAATGAGACTTTTTGCTTTTTCCCTCCCGCTCTCATAATAAAATATGTTTAAATTTGTCAGTGATTAGAATCCATTTGTCAAACTACATAAATTAGTTACAAAATATTAGTGTTAATTTTATTTTAAAATCTATGCTTACATTATAGGCAGCATCACAATGGAGCCATAATTTACTTTCAGTGATTATAGGGAGATTCCACAGTTTTCAGTCCCAAAAAGCTTAAAATGGAAGCACTGCTGGCTCCCCCTGTTAGCAGGCACATCCAGTAAACTTCACTACAGAACCATTTTTTATTGCTGGAAAAAAAAGAACTTAAATTAAATTAAACTAATGCAAAATAAGCACATAATAAGTTACCGATAAGAAAAATAAGGAGTTAAATGAATACAAGGAATAGACATTAAATACTTCTGATGAATGCGTGGTCCCATTTCCCATCACAACACCTAAGTGCGTGGAATGGAAAAATGGAAGGAAGATTGCACTTTGAGGTGAAATTAATCAAACCACAGTGCGTTTGTGATTTCAGAAAGATGTTTAAAATAAATAAAAAAAAAAGGAAATTACAAAGGAAATAATTTAAAAACTAAAGAAAAGGGAAATAAAAATAATACAGCTGTGTATTTTGAATGCTATGAGCCATTTTTTTCTAGATAAACCCAGCTCATAAATAAGAAACTACATAATTTAGCTTCAAACTGTTGAATCCACCCCATACAGCCAAAACAATGCCTATTCATACACAAGTATTTTCACAGATAAAGTGCTGATTAGGGAGCTGTTGAGAGGGATTTTCTTCTGTTTTTTTTGTACCATGGGACCTTTGGGAGATAATGATGCCAAGAGAGAAGAGTCCATGACTCCCCTTACTCCGTTCATCCTCTGGGAATCATCTGAATGCAAACCCAAAGGGAGGATCAGGATTCAACAGGATTTTGCGTTTTTTATATGAAGGCCATCAAAGCAATGGTCACCATACGTTGCCTCCAAAAAGCTAGAAAGCTAGAAAAAAAATTCCCTGAGGTGCACATTCAGCTGTGTTGAGTCCCCCTCCCCAACTTGGCCCCCTGTTTTGAGGTTGATTCCTGCTGAAAATACACTTGGTTGATCTTGGTTTGGTTATAAAGAGCTTTTCTTAGGAATTTCAGAGCCATCATTGGTTTATTACTATGGGCCAAATCCACCTCTAGTTGTTACTTAAAAAAAACACTAGCTGCCATCTCACACAGCATTTAATCCCAAACTGCTTTGCTAACATTTTGAAGGCAAATCTGAAATAACCTTTTCCAGGCAAAAATGGGAAAAAAAAGAAAATCACAGCTTCCTCTCGACATTGACATCTTATGTGCATCAGTCCTCTCCTGAATCCCTCTCTTCTTACTGCACTGTCCACTGTATTTGCAGATCTGCAGGTCAGACTTTCACAGACTCCATCACAGACAACTTCATGGCTTCCTCCAACAACTGATTGTCCGTAAAGGTTGTAGGGGGCTCAGGGACAGACTCCGAAAGGCCGATCAGTGACTCCAGGAAGCAGGTGCCCGGATCACTGGCCATGGGGAAGCTGGGATACGTAGGCAACTGAAAATGGAAAGAGTTGTCCATATGTTCGTACTCCTTGAGGGAGTTGTAGAGCGAGCTGGAGCCCAGACAGGGAAAACCGTCGAAAAATTCTAAGTCCGATTCAGACGATAGGCTCAGGTCCATGCTGTAACTAGCCGAGCGGTCAACCGTGGGGGATGGGGTGTGTGGGACACTGCTGTTGCTGTGGAACAGACCATTGCCCTGGTTGGCATTTTCGTCCAAAAGTTCAGAAATGGCTGTGGCTCGATTGTCCATGTGATCGCCCAACAGTGCGACGTCTATACTGTCATTCTCGTTGGTGAAGTCCACCATGCTGAAGCTGCTGAAGGCCTCCTCAGTGCCTGGCTGCTGCTCCTGTCTTTGACTCAGGTTATTCTCCTCACCGTCTTTGCTACTTCTTGAGCAGCTCTCGACGTCATTGAAGCTAAGGATGCGGCTTAGGCCCTTCTCGTACACATCCAGCTGAGTGTGCTGCTGACTAGGGTTCTCGCACGCCTCCGAGTCCTCACTCTGACCTGATGAGTCCGACAAGTCTGTCATGTCGCTGCTGCAGCTGTTTTCTCCGGCTGCTGCAAGTTCTGAGCTGAAGGAGAAGGAGGGCACTGCTGGTACAGAGGACGTCACTCTTGCGCTCTCCTCCTCTTCCTCGGTACTGGACTGCTCCTCAAGTCTCTTCTCCAGCTCCAGCTTCATGATGGTGTGGATGTAGTGCGTGTGCACTCTGGTGGAGTTGAACTCAATTCGACCCTCTGTGTTGCCACATCCGTCCTTGGTGCAGCCGCACGGGAAAGAAGAATGATCCATCTGTGAAGTAGAAACATTTATATTAACGATCACGATGGTGAAACAGGAAAACCCAGCAGTACAATTAAAACTTTACAATCCAACCAAGCGGAAATCTTTATAGGGTTTTTTTTTCCTCCTACCTGACATTTGATGCCAGCCAGGCTGCAACTACACGTCTCTGGCTCACAGAATCCCTGACAGTCACAGCCGCAGTTCTCCCGGGAGAGCCTCAGCTCGTGCAGCTGCCGCTTCTCCTCCTTGTCGATCTTCTTCACGCCAGCCGCTTTGAGCAGTGTGTAGCGCCGTTTGGATGGATACGGTTGGAGAAAGGAGCCCTCTTCCAGGTTTGCTCCACTGATGTCAATATCGTGCTCTGGGATGTCATCCACAGTCAGATGATCTGCCTCTTCGCTCTCCTGGGTGCCATTCTTAGTTAGCTGCAAAACAAAGGATCCCAGGATGAATACTTATTACAACAATGGATACATTTGTTCAATATCTGAAGCTACTTCCTCAGTAAAGATTGGCAAAAAAAGTGGCCAAGAGATTAGGACTAGCCAAAGGCTATAGCAAAAAAGGCGAGGTCTATGCAAAACTCTTTAAAAGCATTTCAACAGGGCTGAATCCTACAAGGTAAAAATAAAAATAGTAGAAAAACCACATGGACTAACCACGAATAACAATTACCTTTAGTTTCAGAGCCTCCAGCTTCTCCTCCCTGAGCCTATTGAGGAGTTTCTCTCGGCGCAGAAGTCGCTGCTCCACAGCAAACTCTGCCAGTGTGTAGGTGCGGAGAGCACTGTGGCGCTGCATCATTCCCAGAGTACATCCTCCTCGACTGGGAACGCTGGTGAATCCCTGGCACCGAGGGAAAAAGAAAACGGTGACCTGGTCGAAGGACACGTTTCCCCTCCGTGGCCTCTTTGCTTTCTTTAGGATGGATGTTGCTGTAGATTAAAGAAAAGACAAGTGTTCAAGGGTGTGATATGGGTTAAAAAAAATTCCTACATTTTTGTACCACAAGATGGCACAGTGGAGCATCATTTGATACCCTGATAATGTGTGCAAACACGGTGAAGAGAGTGTAAAAAGATACCCCTCTGATTCATGCCCTCGGTTCTCTTCCAGGCCTCTTCATGTAGCCTTTGAAAAGACGCTGCTAACAGCAGTCCAACACTCTTACATCCTGTGAAGTGAAACCTAAACTTCCAAGAATCCTTTCAGCTTTTTTTCCTCTATTGTAAAACAAGAAAAAAAATGGGGACCTGGCCCTGGAATGTTCCTTTCCTTTCCTTTGGTGGAAGGAAGCAGCACTGCCAGGATCACAGAGCTGTGAGTTAATGCTGGAGGCTTCCGGATGGGGTGCAGGGTGGAGGGTGGAAGAGCAGTTCTCAGGACAGGAATAAAACACTGCCTACGCCACTCTCTCCCTCTCACTCCCTGCTGTAGCTGACAATCCCTGCAAATGAGCCAATAACCGAGCAGGGTCTAAGGTCACGGCTCTGGTAAGAACATTCAGGAGTAACAGAGACTCGACTGAAAATTTCTATCATCCAGACGAACACAGCGAAAACATATGGGACTCAGAGTAGAACCATGTGTGGGATCCAGCCCAACAATTATTAAAGCATTATTCCAAAATCCCACTTCCTCCGCCCACAATATCCAACAAGAAAGAGCAACTTTTTCCTCCTTTTTCCTTTTGCCTGATGTGATGTGAACACGATGGGACGATAACACTTTCGTGTACAGCTCGCATTGTCTTTATAATGCGGTGGGAAACTTCCTGTAGATGATTTTTCTCTCAGCAGCAGGGCTTTGTTAAAGACACACCCTTGAACAACAACAGCCCAGCAAAGTCACCCAAGTCTGGGAAACTGTGTATGAGGCATGATAATTGAAGCCTGCAGGAAGAAAAAAAAAAACAAAACAAAACATACAACTGCCATTTCATCTGGTGCTGCAGGGGTGATGCAGCAGATGAAATAAACCGCTGACTTCCAGCTCCACATCCATCAAATCCACTCAGCCCTGTGACACCTGCACAAGACAAATGACACCACCCTGGTACAGGACAGCTTTCCTGCTGGGTTTTTGCTTCTCCCTGTCCAACGCAAACACTGGATTATAAACCCTCCAGCCAATCTGCTCCTCTATGTTTCTCTGTGTGCCGTCTTTTCTCGATTGTTCCATTTTTTTTTTTTAATCCTTTCACTCAGCCTTTTTCAGCACCTGTGCTGGGAGCATGCCTGGGCTTCAGACAAGGCTGCGAGTGTTTCCAGCCTTGGCACCCTGCCACGCTTCACTTCCTGGCTCCCTGCCCCACCATCTTGGAAAAAAAGTGTGCCGTCTTTTCTCGATTGTTCCATTTTTTTTTTTTAATCCTTTCACTCAGCCTTTTTCAGCACCTGTGCTGGGAGCATGCCTGGGCTTCAGACAAGGCTGCGAGTGTTTCCAGCCTTGGCACCCTGCCACGCTTCACTTCCTGGCTGCCTGCCCCACCATCTTGGAAAAAAAAAAAAAAAACCCACAACTGTTTGCCCTCCTCTCCTGCATTACAATCCCCCTTCACAACTGACCGGTGCTCGCCTCGCCCTGCCTCTAATATCAGGTCCTGGACCCGACTGTACACCCAGCAGTGACACCCCAGTCACTCTAAGGGGGGTCTAAGATAAAAAAAAGAAGGTGAGAGTCAGAGCCAAGGTGAAAAGCCACCAAATAATGCGATTAGCCCTTTCACCGCTTCAGGGCATGAAATCAAAAGCGGTATTCATTGCAGAAGTCTGAAATCATTTCTGTGAAGTAGGCTGTGGGCTGCCAGCTGCCTAAATTCCTTAATCTCTCCCCCATTTTTATGACTTTGTTATCAGAGTCTCTATGGAGCAGTAAAGACAAGGCGAGAGCACACATTTAAAAAAAAAAAAAGTACGTACCATCAGCTCTTTCTATGATTTATTATCCTTGGAAGGGGACACTTACTGTTGAAATTTGTTGCCGGGGAACTGGGGTTGCTGGGAGTGGAATCCAGGGTGTCTGAGTAGCAGCTCTCGCCCTCCGAGTCCCAGGCTGAGCAGGCGGAGGAGAGGGAGGAGGGCGAGGGTGAGGAGTAGCACGGGTCCTCATCCACCTCCTCAAACTTCCTCTTGAGAAGCCCACTCATGGTGTCAGTGAGAGCAGTCTGCGCAGAGAAGCAGAGGAGCGGGTGGTTAGCCAGTTATCTGGAGGTACTTTCACAGCTGTGAGCACGAAGAACATTTGTTTGAACCTAATGGACAAAGACCATTCAAAAGGTAGAAAGAGTGAGATTTCAGGGATTTCAGTACTGAAGGACGCTTGACCTCCCTCAAAGTATACTGTTAATGTGGTTTAAATACTGTATTTAGGGAGACGACAGCATCAATGTTACATTATTAGTTGACACAGAGCCTTGCAAAGCAGGAACAAGCAATGCATTTAGGCATGTACACACCTCCAACGGTACTACTACAACCACTACTACTAATATTAAACAAATTACTGATATTGCACAAATGTATGGTACCAAAGATTCTATCTAGTGACCATTCCTTCCTTAGTTTGTGGTTGAATTCATATATTTTCTCTTCTGTGGACAGTAATAAAAATTAAATATCTTCCACATGGTTTTAGGGTTATTTTATCTCTGCGAATAGATGCTCTATATAAAACATATTTTTTTATATAATCCAAAGAGATATTTATATATTACGTTATATATTAATGTTTATTTTCCGTTTACTGCACAGTAGCCCATGTGCACTCACAGGGCCGTGTTCTGTGGTGTTATTGGCACAGGTCGCTCCTGTGGTTAGCCATGTGAGACCGGATCACGACCACTCACTCCGCTCAGCCGAGTGTGGGAGTTCACCGTGTCGCAGGAAGCAATCAATCAGGCCGATTCACATGAGTCAACAATTACTGGACCTCACACCTTTTAAATCCCATCAGCCCCGGGAATAGATGGGCAAATCAACCCTCCATGTAGAGCTCTAATGTCCACCCATCTCCATCACAGACACGCATACGCGTCTCATGTGTTCATGTGGCTCTGGCAGTGAAAATGTAACTCCTCACTGCATTCTTCCAAAGCACCAGTTTGAGCGTCTGCTGGACCAGCAATAAAAACAATCAACAATCAATCGCAGACAGACAGGAAGACAGACAGAGACCAAGGAGAGGGGAAGAAAAAGAAAAAAAGATGAACAGTGAAAGCAGACGCCAGTAACTCAAAAATACTGCTCCGGGAGCTTTGGTGATATATTTTAAAAATCTCATTTTAGTGGACAAATAACACTGTTAAATCTAGACTGATCCAAGCTCCTGTCTCCTATGCTGTTTCTGGGAAAAAGGACAGAAACCACTGACATGGAAAATGAACATGTTGGACCGGGGGAAGGTTTACCACCGCTGTGTTTTATGGTTATCAGACATAAATGAATCACATAGTTCTGACAAACAGCAGACAACGATCCTCACAACTTCTGGTGAGTCTGGACGGCGACAGCGAGACAAGACAGGTCGTCGCCGCCGTCTGTGAGTAAACTTAAACAAGGAGGGAGGAACAGAGACGGAGGAAGGAAGTGAGGGGAGAGGGAAGACATGACTGGGCTCCCCTCCAGGCTCGACACTCCTACAACGATGTGGACCGTGATTTAAAAAAAAAAAAAAATGTAACTTTGGCCACAGAGAGATAATTTCGCCATCAACTGTTTACTGTCCTCAGAATCTCTGCCAAATGACTAACAGCTGCTGCAGCCTGGCTCTGTCATGCATGCACTGGTTATTTTTAGCCCTGTTTGGGTAAATATTTGTGTGGGGACACCTATAATTTAGTGAGGGAGAAATCCTTCAGAGTTAGGAGGATAATTTCGGACTTTCAGCTCTGCCTTTTTGCACTTCATTTTAGATAATGGCAGAGTAAAGATCTTTCAGAGTAACACATGTCTGTCAACACGCACAGTCCAGACTGCAGAAATGTGAACAATTCTCCAACATGAGTCCAGATGAGGCCCAACTGCACAGCAGGAAGAATCTGGGATAAATGAGACGATCCCGATCCTACGCACTTGTTATAAGCCAACTGATCCAGCATTTATTGTGTAACCCATTAGTTCTGGGTTGGAATAAGCTCTTTCATATCAGATCCAGGCTGGATGGAAAAGTTTTAATGAACAAATCCAAATGATGGTTAAATCAGCAACAGGAGGATCTGTAAAATTCAGAACTTTGCCAAAGAAGTGGAGTTTTTTTAAGCAGTCTAATTGAAGTCAGTATAAAGCATTTTTGGAAATTATATCCAGACCCTATAATTGACCCTGGATGAGGTCAACTGTTACTGATTAGAACAGACCAACAAAGAAACCAGGTTAGATACACAATGATATAATAAATATTAACATAACGTATGTTAGGAGAAAGTGAAATACCTTTGCATATACTCCTGCCTACTTTTTGTGAAAAGCACCTCTGAAAATGACGTTTTGCATTGGAACGATGTGTTAAAAATTACTATTTCTTTTACATAATGTGTTTTTAATTTTCCTATATATAGTGTTAGACTAGTGGCATGAAAACAATATGTTGCTGTTTTTCTTAGCACCATTTTTCATATTTTGTGTCAACAGATACACACTCCTGCAGTACCGCCGCAGTCCACTTGGGGGCCGCCAAACCCGTGTTTCTTCTTTGAGGACTTCTATCAAAGAGCATGAAACAGATGAGACTTACAGTATTCTCTGCTCCTTTAAATATTTCTATGGACACAAAACGAGACGAGACACAAACTCGGTGCGAACTTTGTCTTTACGTCATCTCTCCGTGCCTGAGTACAGCTTATCAGCCAAGACATACAGTAGTTAGGACACATTATGTAAGACAGAAAGATGGAGAGAGTCACAGACCAGAAGCATGCATGCACTGGTTGGTGTTAAAGGTGGTGGTGGAGGGGGTCATGCAACAGGGAGCAATTATGCAAAAAGCACTTCTCCTTCTGGCAAGGATAAAGGATAAGTCAGAATCAAGGGCAGGAGCTGCTGACACCTCTGCACATGCAGTGGTGAAGGGTTGTGGGCTGAGGAGGGGGCAGTGTTGCAGCCGCACAGGGACTTATTGTTATTGCTGCAGTCAGATACTGTCGTCCCCAGTGAACGATGATGAATGAATCACCTTGCAATAGGTCAAGCTGCCTCACTCGGTCGCTGCAACAGAACAAAAAGGTCTTCCTCTGCACTGTGGCCACCTCTGCGTGTTCAACATCACCTCCGCGATGAGGGAGGGGGCTTAATTCCCATCCGTCAGCTCATTCGAGCAGGAAATTATAATCTTCTAAAGGTTCTTTTTAATTGAGTAATATTAGCTTCCCCCGGGTGAGGTTTTTTTAAAAAAATACCTTTGTGCAGCCTCGGTGGCTCATATTCACACATTACAGCATGTATCTGTGTGTGGAGCACAATTGGGTTTCACCTTACTTTTTTATGCCGTCACTCCCACCTCTAGATGGCTGCTAAAAAAAAAAAGCAAAAAAAAAAAAAAGAAAACTAAGCTCTGAGGCATCCTCCAGGGAGAGCATAGCGCCAGCTAAGCAAAGTCTTTTTAATTAAAAGCTTCAGTGAGGCAGAAGGGGAAGAGGGAGCCGTGGTGTCAGAAGTGGGTCATTGTCTCTTGACTGCAGTCTACCTGACACATTGATTTGTTAATCCTGTTCAACGGGCAGAAACAATGGCGAGAGGTTAATCCTGGCAAAGGGACGGCTTGTAGTCAATCTGGAGCTTCTCAGCAAGGGGAGCAGAGAGAAAACAAGGAGGGATTGAGTGAGGAGAAGGAGAAAGAAAAAAAAAATACCACAACCATGCAGCAGAGTCAATGTGGATGGAAAAAAAAAGAACAAAAGAAAAGAACATTCCAGAGGTGGCTCTTCAGGAAAGCTCTTAACAGAGAAGGGATGTGATGGAGGCAGAGATGGAGCGGAGCGTATGTTTTCAGCACTAAATCGGCTAAATTATGCATCACTGTCATTCTACCAACCCCACACACACACACAAACGCACATGCGTGCAGATAAGGAATGCATCCGCTGTGAGGAGCCCCCAGCCACTTGTCAAAGAGTTGGTTAGATAAATCTGGAGCTGGGAGATTTTTGTCACTCCTTGCACTACAGAGTTCAATCAGGTGTGGAGCTGTGTCAGCCGAATAACATGATCTCGCTCTGTGCAGCTACAGGCTGTTAGCACGACTCCGGTATCACACCTCGTCTCCGCCTTCACCTGCTGACACAGCCACAAAGGCGTATGCAGCAATTTTTGCTTCTGTTAATAGTTGTACAGCTGCTGGGAGCCAAGGTCATGTGACCTGGTCTTTAACGTCAGAGGTGATACAACGGATATAAGGAAAGCAATCTCCTCGTCACCGGGATACACACCACTGCACACAAAGAAACCTGATCTCTGCATTAACCCTTCACCAAAATGAACAACGGAGTAGGGATGGTGCCATGCTCAGCTGATGGATTCGAACTGGCACCCTTTTGGACCCAAATCCAGTTCCTTAACCACTAATTCACAGAAGCCCACAACAAACACTTGTTTTTCTTTTACTTTTAACATTGAGCTCCTGTTGATTGGACGTTAAAAGTTGCCATTGGAGACACACATCTGTCACATCTGTGCCAGATGTTCACAGCCTCAGTCTAAAGATCTTAATTGAACAAACTGAGCACCGAAAATCTTTTTTGCATCCAACATGTTTGAACAAAACCTCTTAATACATTTTGGCAAACAAAGATGTGAACATGTTACAGAAACACAAATCTTTTTTCTACAGATCAAGAGGCATGTTGTGATTCTTAACTCACTCTCAATTATTTTCTGTTACGCCCCCCCAGCAAGAAGAAAACACTCCCACCATCTCAACCCCGCCACTCTCCACCGCAACTATTGATAATAGCATTTGTCAACTAACATCAAATCTTTGTTAACACAAAGAAAACAAAAAGAAAGAGATATAGTTCAACTTAAAAGGATGAGAAATTAAACTTTATTGTAGTACAGCGGGGAAAAAAAGCATGTTCCCCAGGGTCAGACGTGCCCCACACTTTAAGAAGCACTTGTTTAAGTGAAGCCTGACATCCTTTCAGGTGAATTACTGCCACCTAGTGTGTGTGTGTGTGAGGGGAGTTCTTATTTCCCGCACACTTCACTTAAGTTTTTTCCGAAGCATGATAACTTGGGTGACATTAAAATAGGTAATTTTCATTAGTTTCCCATTCAGACCATTTAGCAAAAAAGCACACAGCTATTAAACTTGACAAAGACTCATAAGGTTGGTGAATCCCTGCCTGCAGAGCTGGTTTGTGAAAAAAAAAAAAACAAAAACACAACAAATCAACTATATAACGAGGTGTACAGCTGCCTGCAGGACAGCCTGTTCAAACTGCCCCCATCTGCCCCGCAGTCCTGCAGCAGGACGTGTCACAGTTGACTTTGCCCCCTCGCTCTGCCACTCCAGCCTCTTTGCAGCTGATAACAACTCTGTATCTGGAAGGAGGAGGGGCTGAGAGTGCTTACACGAGAGCACTGACAACTGACGTGCACTGTCTGAACGACCGCTTGTAAAATGTGATAATGACGAGCATTGAATCGCAGTGTGCGTAAGTTTTGGACGCGTGTCACGTTTCCGGGCCCCAAGGGGGCTTCCAGGTGCTGCAGCTTCACCTCCAACTCAGAAGGAGGAAACTGATCACAGTCATCAGCAGTGACGCTGAGCTGGAGTCCAGTTCCCTGAACAACTGGGGGAAAGAAAAAAAAAAAAAATACACTGGCTCATTCTCCTCAGTTAGTCAGAAGCACTCCACCTGCTGGAACAAAGCAGTCAGAGCTGCTGCTGCTGCTGAAGCGTTCTCTCTCTCTCTCACTATGAGCCTGTTGTTCCCCCTGAAGCCCATTTGCTGGCTGAAACCGTCATGCCACAAAAAAAAAAAAAAAATCTGTTCCTCTGCCTCGACCCGTACACACTGACTCCAAAAAGGAGAGGTGGTGGGAAGAAGGAGGGAGAACCGTACAAAACAAATAAATAATGTCATGTCTCCAAGCCGCAGGAATTCCTTTCTGGCAGCCTCGCTCTTGCTGTAATAGCGGGAGAAGAACACTGGCTCTATCTAACCCAGATGTGCTCTCTTTCTGCTGTTGGAAGAAGAAAAAGTCCTGCTTCCAGAGGGCAGCAGAGCGAGCTACCTTCCCCAGCCACACCTGACAGGGTATTAGCTTGCACGTGGACCTCACATGCCCTCGGCTGTCATTAATCTGGCACGCAGGATGAACTCGAATGGCCGGACAGCGAATGCATCAATCCCAAGTTGATTCACATGCTGCATTTAAAGCCAACCCCCACCCCAACCCAAAAAAACCTGTTCCTGTCGCTAATTTTCCTGAAGCATATGTTTGCAGTGGAAGTAAACAACAGAGCAGTGCAAAGTTGTCAAAAAAAAAAAAAAAAAAAAAAAAAAAAAAAAAAACACAAAACATTCCTTTGCATTAACTAGCACGCAGCCTGCTGCTTTTTGTGTGTCTGGAGGAGGAGGAGGGGTGGTCTAAAGTTCAGGGGTTATGCCCCAGTCTGGGACACTTTGCAGTGAGGAATGCTGGGAGAGGACAAAGCAGATGGGAGCTGTGGAGCAGCAGAGTCCCCAAAACACCCCACGTTGCCTTTCCTCTCCTCTCCTCTCCTCTCTCGGGGATACAAAAGAGTGGGGCAGAGTGAAGCAGACAACCTCGCCTGAACCCTGAAAACACGGCTGCTCCCAGCTGAGGACACTCAGGAGCGTCTGCAAGCTTCCTGAGGTTGGGAAGCATACACTGCAGTGCACACAGGAAGTGGTCATCCAGATTATCTATGCTGGGTCTATAACAGCTGCAGGCAACAGAAGAATAGACCAGAACCAGATCATATGATGAAGAGGAGCGAGTCCAAGAACAAATATAAATAGATGAAGTGTGGAAAACAATCTGGACGACTGTTATTTCTCTAAGTTTTTTTTTTTTTGACCAGGGGGGATTGTGCAAAAGGTGAAAACCATCTTATATAATGTAGAGTTATTTAACATTAGTGCACATTCCTTGCAGCAGGCATTTCCCTTTCCGAGGAAAGCACAGCATCATATTGGCTCTCAGTAAACAAAGGATCATTCAGCTGTGAGGGAGAGAAGGGGGAGAGAGGGAGAAAGAGCGAGAGAGGAGCTAATTCCAGAAAACATGATTCCTAAAATGATCCGGATGAGGTCGCGCTAGAGACGGAGAACAGGATACAGACCGGGATCAGCAGACCTAAATAATGGTCTATTCCCAGGATACACTGCAGATTTGATGAATCCCACAATTCCTCACATTCAGGTGCCGCGCTGATTAATTGTGATTGGTCGATACTTGTGCCTTTTGTGTTAAAGGAGCAGTGCGTAAATGTGCGTAATATCCCCGATAATGATTGGTCGATCATTAAAAACCAGTGCAGGTAGCGCCTCTTCGTCACCCTCCTCCTCCTCCCCCCTCTATCTCCCATCATTCCACATGATTAATGCTAATTCTGATGACAGCAGCGCTGTCAGCTGTGCGCTCAGATGTAGTGCCTTCAGGAGTCGCTCTAGTTACAAGAGGCGCACCATCACCGCTGAGGTGACCGAGAACAACTCCACGCGCGCGCACGCGCTTCTGTGCACACAAACACACACACATACACACTGACCGACTGCTGCCGAATACACAAAGCCGACCTCATCAACAGTTCACGCACAAAACGCATCCAAATCCGCGGACATGTCCAACCGAGCGCCGTCGGACGCGCGTTCACGTCACGCCGCGTCAACGTTAACCAGCCGTGCCATTTAAATAAAGAGAAATCAATGAAGTGAACGGAGCCACACATGTAAATGTCGCTCCTGTATCACAGTGAGATATCACCTGCGCTGGGATCAAGAAGCCAGTCCGCCTGGTTTGGAAACAGTAAAACTCGGTGTGTCAATATTTACCCAGAAAGCCTGAAGTTAAACGGACGGCTTTAAATAATAATAATAATAATAAAAAGTCAGAGCGGAGACACGGGGACAAACTTGTCTGATTGACACCGTCCCTGACCGCGTTACTGACGCCTGGGACGGAGAGGAAACAACGGGGAAAAACTCCAGACGGCGAGGTTTAAACAGCGGCACAGATGACAGTGGAACAGCCGCAGCGGAGAAGTGAATGTGTGTGTGTGTGTGTGTGTGTGTGTGTGTACTCACCACCACCAATTCAAGTATCCGATCAGCATTAGTGACAAAACAGCCTCGGTTGATCAAGCGTCGGTGGAGGTAATCCGTTCACGGACAGACGCAGCGCTCCGACCCGGTGCTGCGTGTCCCTCTGTGTGTATATATCCACGGGCTCTCGGCGCTATTGTCTGCTGAGTCTGTGCGGCGCTGCCCGGTCACTCCGCAGCAGCTGAAGCGCTTCCCTTGTCTGTAGCACAGAGCCGAGCAGCGCAGCCTTTTTCGTCAGTGGAAAACTCCCTCCTGGCGTCTGCTCTGACGCAGGCGCTGACACCGACACTGGGAGGGAAGCTGCCTGCGCTCTGCCCACGCCGCTTCCTGCCTTACGTACGCGCACGACACAAACGCACCGGCGACAGTGGCGTAATCAGGGCAGTAATGACAATGATGTCAATAATTAATGATGAGATAGAATGGGCTGATATACTGCATATACATAGGTGAGCCCCTAGTGGTGGGGTGAGGAAGTGACCATCAGATACATAGATAGATAGATAGATAGTTAGTTTAGGCTAAAACAAAATGACAGACAGTTGAGGTTTAGCCCAACAGGTCTTGAAAGAAGGTTTTAAAAGTCAACAAAACACCTCCGAGATAACACAAAAACCATAATTTCCCAAAGGACACTCCCAAAGTATTCATAAATCAATCAATGAATCAATCAATGAATCAATCAATCTATCTATCTATCTATCTATCTATCTATCTATCTATCTATCTATCTATCTATCTAACCATCCATCCATCCATCAAATGAACCAGAATTTAATAGAATATCGATTAGAGACGATAATAAAGGTGACATTGACAACAGGTGAGAAAATAGCCACGGGCTATTTTCTCACCTGTTGTCAATGTCACCTTAATTAAAACTCAATAATATCATTAATGTGGACACCGTAGCTTCTACAATAGTTTGACACAAAAAGACAGATGTAAAATAGATAAAGTTAAAATTCTTGGTGAAATAAACCAGAAAAATCACTGTCGCCGCAACATACTGCCTAAATCTTAGAAAAATATAAACGTTAGTAAATAAAAAAAGAATTACCCAGGATGTTTTTTATTCAGAATCAAAATGACATGAAAAAGTTTATGTCTGTTTTTTCTTTTCTTTTTTTCTAGAACTGGTCATGTTTTCTATATACAAGTTACAAGTGTTTTCCTGTATTGGTAACATTTCTCTGGAAACCTCACAGCGTCTTCTCAGAAGTTGATGAAGAAAACGTGTTACTCACAGAATGACAAAATTCCAAAACAACCATTCATATCAACAAAAGGTGGTTTGCATATTACTATTTGTAAATACAGATATTTCTCTCCGTGAACTTTAAAGAAAACATATGAAAAATGTTTCTTCCCTCCTGTCCTTCACAGGTGTTTTTATTCAAGAAAACAAAAACAAACAAGACTCTACAAGTCAGATCCAAAGTCTGGGAATATTTTGATTTCCTCCAATGTGTACTCTTAATTTTTGTGACGCTCGAACAGCTGGGAACCTCCCTCGACTCCTCGGAGCAGGAGTAACGTAGTGAACAATGAGCAGTAGTGTCAGGACTGCAGCGATAGCATCATCGTTATTAGTGAGGTAGTGTGGGAGGTGCTGTGACGACGTGTTCTGTGCGTGTGTGTGTGTGTGTATGCAGCAGCATTTCCAGTCAAAGCCAAGACACTGACTAAGCTGAAATTATGACTCACTTTCTTTTTTATGGGACACAGACTCAAAGTTTTGTTTCAGAGGAAACAAGGGCTTTTACTACAACAGGCGGATCAACCATGGTGATGTCAACAGCTGCACAACAACATGAAAAATTAAGCTGTTTGGCAAGAGTTTGTTTTAGGAGTACAGTGACTGAGGGAAACTGTGAGGAACATTTGGAAGTTCTTGGCCAAATCAGCCACAGTCGTTTATTTTCTACACTATTTGTTACTTTAATACGTCACTGACATTTTCCTAGTACATTCAGGTCACTGATTGTTACAGAAAGGAATAGTTCAACATTCTATTGATTGGAGTTAACACTCTGATACACAAGATACACTATACACAGGTCAGCGAGGAAGAACTACTTTAATTAAAAGTTGCTGTAACTGTCGCCTTAAAGCGTGATGATAGGTTAGCCTGGACTAGCTTTTTATTGGACTTAAAATCTGACAATCGCTGTCCAAAATTAAAACAAACTAGATGAAAACTGTTGAAAAACTAAAGAAAAATCTTCAGCAAAACAAACAGAAATGGTAGCATGGGAGTCAAAAGAGCTTAGAAATTCACAAATAGGAAAATTAAGGACAAAAGGCTTAAACAAAGGTTTAGCCAGAAGTAGCTAAAAGTTAGCGACCAAGATTACTCAAAAATGTAAAAGAAGAAAAAAAAAAACGATCTCTTTTGAGGACAGGACTTATATATTTATGGCACGGTCCACAGCATGGTCAAGATTTTGTTTTGTTTCGTTTGGCAAATGGACATCTAGGTCTTTTTAGAGGTTTAGTTCAGTTTTAAACTAAACAAGAAGACTCTTTGATGAGAGGTGGAACAAAGCTAACCAAAAAAATACCCTTAATGTCCAGGTGCCAGGTGAAACACTTCAATCTGGAAATTATTGCCTTTGTTTGCCTTTGAAACTTTACCTTTGAGTTAACTGTTTAGAAATTTCCAATGGATTTCCCTAAAAGAGTTTTGACACCAATCAGGGGTAATTATTCTGCTGCTGTACTTTATATGAACTTCCCTCCAATAAGAACGCTCTTCGTCCATGACTGTCGGAACAAGGCGTAGACAAGAGGAATAAAGTATTCAGAGAGAAAACAACAAATTCTATCTCCACAGTTGAAGACTGTGTTTCCACACTAAAGTACGTACACCAGCTATTTCACATCCACACAGCAATGATGAAATTCCACCGTGTTGTAATCGGTGATGTGATCAGTCTGCAATGTTACTTACACACACAAACACACACAGACACACACATACATACAGCCAGACAGTGAAACACACACACACACACACACACACACACACACACACACACATGCAGCAACTCCTGGCTCACAGGTATTTTCTAGTTTCGCCACCGTTACACTGAGATGCTTTGCTTTCCCTTCTCAGCTGGAGCTGAACAACCAGAGCAGAGTGTTCTGCCAAAGTCAATACAGGTGCTGGACTGACATATTTGGGCAGAAGTCTGGTTTAAGCTGTGTACATAGAGCTATGCTAATTGTCTCCCACTAATAGAGGGGTCTTTTCTCAGCAGACAGAGGAGCCCGAGGCTGTCAGCCACCGAGGAGAAACTAGAACATTGAGCCCAGTGTTATCACATTACTACTCTATCAGCCTCACACACTGAATTGAAACATTCTTTTTTTCCCTAGACTTTGCTGCAGATTCAGTGAAGCCATGCATTTTCATGTTTGGATTGCAATGAATAAACAAAAGATCATTTGTAGACAATGTGAAAAATATTCGGCAAAGAGTTTGTGGACAGGGTTTACCGCATCAGAAGGGCTGGCAGTATGGGGCAGTGTGATTTGGGGGGCAGTGCTGGAGACTGCTGAAGATGAAGATGAATGAATGAACTGCCCCAACATAGCTCGTGTAAAGATGCCAATTAAATAGTATCTAAATAGCTACAAGCTGGCTTAAAGAAAGCAAAATTAGGCCCACCTAAACAAGGCCACAAAAACAAAAGTTAGCCTTGGACAATCGTACCCTGGACCTGGATGAGGTGTGAGCCTTCCTGAGCTTCTGTTAATTTGATTATTTACACTTGAGATTTGCCTCTTGTGACCTGTCAAAACAGCTGCTGTTAATGGGCCCATAATCATGAGCCGGTTAGATAACAGAGATTACCGCCTCAGCCATTAGCATTTATGTTGTTGCAACTACAAGGAAGGAATCGATTGTGTGCAAGAGCAGTTTCCCCCCAAACCAATCTGCATTGCCATGGAGGGTCAACAGTAGGATGGATCATGTCTAGAGTAGTCACAAATACGTGGTTTACACAGAGGAGACATGGTTATCATGGAAAGAATGGAGTAAAAACCAATGAAGGAATCAGTAAACATTGACAATAGCGCCTTGACTGTCCTATCACCTCTGATCTCACACTCGCCAATGATGTCGCAGCCTAGTGTTTATGTTTATGCTGTGTCTAAGGTGTGTATGCGAGCAGGTGAGGGTGTGGTACATGCTAATGCTCCGCTGGCAAACACAATCCACCAACTCAGTGGATTCCTGCCGTCACACTGGGACACTTCAACCCACATGACACAGAGCATCCACAGCCTGGAGCAAGAAGGCCAGAAATCACATGAGCTGCAAAGACACAGTCCATCTAAAAAAACTGAAGGGGAAGACAGAAAGAGAGACAGAGAGAAAAAACACCCGCAGTGACAATTAGCCCTGTGTTGAACAAGACTCAAGGACGGGAGACATTCCTGCTACTTGGCTTGTCTTAAATACTCTGGAGTAAAGAGTAGTTGTAGCAGGAAAAGTCAATAGGAAAAAAAAACCCTCACAAATACTAACACAAAGTAGCTCAGACAAGAGTTGTTTGAGTTAAAGCTACCAAAATAGCATAGAAACAACCTAAAATTAAGCTTCGGCTAGTTTCAATCAAATTAACATGAGTTCGAAAATACAAAAAGATAATTTGTTATCAGGTTGACTTTAGTTAATGGTTCAGTTAATGTAAAACATGAAAAAAGTCAACTGTTGTCCAAATTAGCCAATAGTTAGCCAAAACATCTTAAGCTGAGTGTAGCTCCGTAATTATGGTGGTGTATGCGTTCCTACACCAAGATGGCTGTGGGTCCAAATTTACACTTAAGGTTATTTCAAAAGATTTATGGTTAAGTCCCCCAAATTCACTCAATGATAAACACTCAAAAATGTCGTAATATTTCCGATAAAAAGTTAACATTAGCCAGGCTTGGTAAAAGATAACTGATAAAATGTTGACAAAAACAGAGACAGCACACCTCAGTGTAAAAAATGTCAAAACCCAAACAAAACTAAAGTGAAACTTTGCCCAGAAATAACTTCACACCAACAACATGGTTCTGAGTCCTAGTTGGTATTGACTTCCCTACAGGTTTTGTGTTAGTTTTGGTGTCTGTGTGATGAGGTGAAGCTCATAAAGTTATCTTCACATAAACAGGAAATGTCCCGGTGGCCGGAGCTGGTTAGGGTTGGGAAAGTTCTGTGTCAGGAGTGCGGCTTCTCCTGTTCGATAAACAAGGAGAAGTTCCCGGGAACAGCCCGACTCACATATGTTAACCTCTCTTCCAAGAAAAAGAGCTCTGTGATTCTCTGTGTGTTTGTATGTAGGATGGGGGGATGGGAGTCCGAGTGCCAAAGCCACTGTGTGTGTGTGTGTGTCAGGGTTGAATACATTAGGGCCACTCTCTTTAAAAGTGTGCCAAAGAGTTCACGGTGGAAGACGCCCCTCCAAGAGCACAATAATGGGCTTCAATGCTTTCCATCTGCGGCGGCAGAAAGGACTGTGACTGCACGTGCTGCGTGGAGTGGACTTGAGCGACGTATCAATTTATGACTGAGGTACTCCCGAAGTGGGGGGGGGGACGTAACGATGTGAAAATGCCAAAGCCATCAGTGAGTGCACCTGATTGAAAAATCAATCGCAGCAGGATCACAGAGATTCCGACTTGGGCGTCGGAGAGAGAACTTTGGTTGGAAACAATTACGGCAGGTTCACAGTGGAGTAAAAAGGGGAGCGTGGAGGAGGATCTGTCTGCTGATGGTGAGGGTGGACGGACACAACAGGGCAGAGAGGGAGCTGATTGATGGCTCCAGCTGTCCCAGAGGAGAGCAGCGCAGGCAGACAGCTGGTCACCTGTAGCCCCAGACGTGGCTGTGGTGCAGAGGCACAGGCATTGTGTTTCACTGCAGAGGGCAACCAGTGCAACGCCGAGTTCACCAGCAAGAAGACAAACAAGCAGCGGGGGCTGAGGTAGATGAGTCTGGGCCAGGGGTGTCTCCTGGGAGGGCCAAGCGACTAGAGGTCCAAGCAGAAAATCCCCAGAACCCTATGTCAAACTACACTGATTTGGTTCCTTTCTATTAGATGATGTTTGAATACTTTTCATTCTCAGCATTATCTATAAAAAGAAAATTCAAAGCATCTGATTGATGTAAAAAAAAATCCAGAAACATAACTTTAAACTTATATGCTAAATAGAAAAGTTACATTAAACAATCCTAGTCTTCCAATTAAAAAAACATTATTAATTTAGATATTAAACTTCTAAATTCATGCAAAAAAAAGTCCTTAATGAAGGAACGCTTGCAATGTTACCACCTTCTAATAATTCTAATAATTATTCAAATATGTTTTCTAGTAGAAATACAACTTTATTCCCATAATTTACATTGAATCGTGAATAAATCAACATTGATCTTTTAATTTAAAGTCTAAAGCATATACAGTGTACAGATTTATTCAATTCATTTGTTGTTTGACTTGTACAGTATCCAAATTAAGTTTTCCCTATTAAAAATGACTAAAACCCATACTTTTTTGAAAAAAAAAAAGATTATTTATTAATGTAATAATTATCTCTCTGGCTAAAACTCAATGGACAGACAATAGCCAGACTGTTGCTGACTAGTCACATGGAATTTTCATATTCCGGCTCACATCAGCCGAGTGTTAGTCAGAGCAGAGTGAGCTGTGATCCCAACACATGTAGTGGTGTATGAGCCTCATCATCAGCTTCGTCATCTGCTGACAACAGACCACAGAACCGACCTGTCTGTCACACTCTATACTTGGAGATGACAGCACTAAGGATGACCGTTTTGACACCAGCTATATGAGAGTGAGACAGAGGGTGAGACACAGAGTGAGACAGGCAGGAGAAGGTAGAGTAGATCATCTCAGACACACACACGGATTAATCCAGAAACAAGAGGCAAAGACGAGTGGGGGAGAAAACACACACACACACACACATGCCTTCCCCCTCCTGCAGCCTCTCCACCAATCAGCTCGCAGAGAAGCTAGTTTACTTGGAGACCAAAGAATGTGTGTAGTGATGTGACATCATCAGCTGCCCAATAAAGCAGAGGAGAGGTCACCCCCTTTTTTTTTTCTTCCTCTCTCTTTGTTGTTCATCTCCACCTTCCATGATGGTTAATGAAATATGAAGCCGGTTTTCCAGGAATATTCCAGGAATCCCCGAGGAAAGAGTGAATTCCTTCCCTCTTTGTCCCTCTACACGGTCTTTTCCCACTCCTCCGATTGTCTGATTTGAATGTATGTGCTCAGAGTCAGGCACGATTCATACGCTCAGCCACTGTAACGCTGCTGTTTTCCTTTGTTGGGGCGAGAAATGTTGACTTTTCAATGCTTCCATTCATCCACAAACAAACAGGCGCAGTTATGTCTGGGCTGCTCTCACTCATACAGGCTGCACGTTCCTCTATGGCTTAAGGCTAGGAGTGAAGAGAAGAATAAAAAGCTGTGCTGCTTGGTGTTTTTTTTTTTCTTTATCTGGCAGTGTCACAGCACGGACTGACTGATGCATTCAGGCTCATCTCTCCCAGGACGATTGTTTTATGTTTTATTCATCCTTCCATTGTGTTATGGACTCCTGCTTACGTAATGTTATCGACTGATTGCCTAATAGACTGACAGAAGAGCGGCCTCACTTGAAGCATCAAGTGATTAGGACACCTTTGTTCAATAATGGATACGTATGGAGATAATTACAGTATTATCATCACTGTCCATTAAGCTGGAGAATGTCTCCACTCTCATGTTGCAAACAAATGTCCATCGATTTTCATCCAAAAGTTCTGAAATGGAATCGCACCACTGGACTTGATCTAAAAGATATTTGTTTATTCCATGCAGTAAGTTCCCTTGTGAGATCTTAGGGCTGTTATTTGAATGAACCAAATAGTCCTTCTACTTCCTTATACCAACATAGCAACACCGAGCATTTTAAGAAGATTTATGACCTGACATTTAGTAGAGTGATGATGTGGAAGCCCAACTTTAGGAAAATAAAAGTAGATCAGTTATGGTAACTTATGGACTTTTTGGCCTGAGTTCTGAATCACACGTGCCCACATGGATAGATAGATAGATGATAAACCTGGATCCTCCCTTCGGCTTGTGCATTGATTTGCAGTATCTGCTCAGCGTTAGCTGGCAAATCCCATGTGCATTGACAGCTGATCTGACTGACTTGTCCTTCTTTGCCACTTCATAAGTTGTTTTTCCTCTGCCAACAGAATGCATTCTGTTAAAATAAAATGTATTCTTAGCTGCCTGTATGGGTATAATGGTTTGATGCATCAGGTTTTGACCCAAAAACTACAGTTCAATCAAATGTAAGTAATTTGGTGTCATGGACAATAGTATAAGTAAAAAAAAAAAGGTGTGTGTGTACTGAGTATTTTAAGAAGATTTATGACCTGACATTTAGTGATGATGTGGAAGCCCGACTTTAGGAAAATAAAGGTAGATCAGGTACTGTATGGTGACTTATGGACTTTTTGGCCTGAGTTCTGAGTCACATGTGCCCACATGGATAGAACAAGGTCAAGATTGACAACAAGTCAAATTAGGAACTGAGCGAACCGCAGTTCACCGCCAGAGACATGGCACAATATATCATCATGAGCCCACAATTGTACAAACAC
>JAFBJS010055188.1:57248-101418 GCA_016785265.1 Paraplagusia blochii | reverse complement strand
AAAAGATAAAAAAAAAAAATCAGTTTCCCATAGATTCTGTGTAATACAACACTGAACCAGGAGGCTGTCTCTTATACACATCTAGATGTGTATAAGAGACAGGTTTTAGAAGCGAAACCACTAATAAGGATTGGCATTGTGAAGGAGGCACCGAAGAGGAGGAAAACCTGAGTTAGGACAGAGAACAAAGATATCAGACGTCCACACTCTGAGAAGATGTGGAAGACAGTCTCTGGCTAGATAGATAGATAGATAGATAGATAGATAGATAGATAGATAGATAGATAGATAGATCAGAAAGAACAGAGGTCACTGTGTGTCTCTGGGCTCCACATTGACAACCTGGGTATCTGCTTGATAAAGACTGTGAACCAGTCAAGTTTATATTTAAACATATATATGAATTACTGCTGGTTGATATGTAAAATGTCTGACCTGGAATAGAAAACCTGGATCCTCCCTTCGGCTTGTGCATTGATTTGCAGTATCTGCTCAGCGTTAGCTGGCAAATCCCATGTGCATTGACAGCTGATCTGACTGACTTGTCCTTCTTTGTGACTTCATAAGTTGTTTTTCCTCTGCCAACAGGATGCATTCTGTTAAAATAAAATGTATTCTTAGCTGCCTGTATGGGTATAATGGTTTGATGCATCAGGTTTTGACCCAAAAACTACAGTTCAATCAAATGTAAGTAATTTGGTGTCATGGACAATAGTATAAGTAAAAAAAAAAGGTTTGTGTGTAGGTTCAGGACACCCAAGGACACTGTGTCCTTAAGTGTCTCAAAGGCATTTTAAATAAAATCAATTATTATTATTATTATTTTGTACACATACTATATATACATATATATGTTTAGGTGTATAGGTCCAATATATAAATTTAAGGGTATACATATCTCTTCACATTCAAAGACGTCACATTGTTGTTATGAATAACAAAGAAGCAACGCTACTAATTGCTAATCCCTACCTCTCCATGTCTTCTAATAGGCTAAGACCAACAAACATGTCTGACATCTCTAAACAGCGCCCCCCACTGCAACCCCCTCACCCAATTTATAAGAAGGAAAGTGAACGGAGGTGTGTAAATCTGCTGCTGAAAGGGTTAATGATGAGTGACACAGTATTAGTGTAAGCATCCACAGCTGCAGGCATATTGCCTGCCCAATCACATCACTCAGCAATACCCGGGGCCCATTTTTCACATGACTGAGCTAAACCTCACTTCCAGCGCAGGGCCCTGCAATTGGCCGGCGGCTCGGCCACTTCATCACAAAGACGCTACGGTCACTGTGGACCTTTAAGCTGCCATCGCACCCTGTCTCCGTCCAGAGAGCCGAGGCAGCGCTGCTGTCGGGATACACGTCTTCCAGAATTTACAGCCGTCGATGGCTTCCCCTGCATTTGCACAGAAATCAATACGTGGCAACCCGTGTTTTATGGCTACATAACAGTTGTTGAAGATGTAGTGCTGGAGTGCACGCAGTGGTATTACCACTGTTAAGAGCCCCAGACAACAAAAGCTAAAAAGGAAAAAAAAAAATCCATCAGCTTTATTTCCCTCCGACTGCAGCACTTCCTCATTGTGATGTTTACATGCAACACATGTGCTTTCAAAGAAGAGGCCAAGGCGTCTGAGGCGTCTGAGGCACAGGAAGCGCTCGACGGTAACTGACTCCTCTGATACATAACTCTGCTGGATTTCACACTGGAGCCTTCAGATCTGGAGAAACTTAAAACTGTCAAACTCCACCCTGGGCTGAGACTGTGGTGGATTTATTGTCCAGCTTGTAGCAAACATGTCATTAGTTCACCATATCTCTGCAGCGATATAGAGTTCCCTGCCCATACCTTCACTCTGGCAGATTTTTACCCAGAAACAGCGGAGCTGGTTTCTATTCAAAGATTGAGAAACGGCCCGAGTTCAATGGAAGTCCCTTCGCTACGTCACACTCTCACTGACAACAGGAGAAGGAAACCACACGCTGTCGAGTTTCCAGTCACACACTCAGCACTTCCTCCTTTTCTGCATTCTCATTATGTGTGTGTGTGTGTTTGCGAACACTAGACAAAAGTTCAATTCACAACAGGCCGTGCAGGGAAAAACCAAAGTGAGTGCGAGAGGATTTACTCTGTTGTGATGGTGTTGTATTGTAGAATCAGGAAACAATTCTGTTACTGTAAGTGTGTTTTATGCCTTACCCTGCTTATCATAAAACCTGCAAAGGTTATACAGGCAGATGTCACTGTGTTTTAGCTGCGTAAAAAAATTCACATGTTGGTATGTAGGCGGCAATAGTGGCCTGAGGGTTCAGGAAGTGGTCTTAGGTCCCAAGGTGAATCCACCTGCTGCCAGGTTGCCACTGAGGTCCTCTGAGCATAACACCGTCCAGTTCTGTCCCATTTTTGGGGGTCATGAATCTTAAATCCAAAGACATTTTCTTATGGAAAAGACATGGGAGGAGGAGACTCAGAGCCAAAGGTAAGAATCAGTTTAACATTGTAAATCCGGTAACACAACATCTGTGATTTGTGAAACAAAGTTTGAAAAAACATTTGCCCCATTGGGGATAGTTTGTCTTTCGCAGGCTACAGCTTCCCTGCTTCATTGGTGTTGGTAGATAACAAAAGAGGAAATTAAGTTACTAAGTTATTTACTAAGAGTTTTTAAACATCTGAGGTCAGTGTGTGACAAAGTCCATTCAATTTCTACTTTCACTTGAGTGGAGAACACTCTTCGGGACTCCCAAGATATTGGCCAACTGACATTATTGTATATCAGCATGATTCTGTAAAATTCATCGTATTTTTTTTCTCAATTTTTTAAAACTCAAAAACCCCACACCTGGGTTTTATGAAGTGATCTATGAACAAAAAACTGTTCCCTGGTAGAGGCCTGGACTTAAAACCTCCTTGACTTCTGCTGATACATTAGAGAATTGGACATTAATGGCGTATTAGCTATCGTTTCCAGGTGAAGTCTGGTGACTGTGGCCCAGGATGGTACAGTAATCAGATTTACTCTGTTATGTAATCCTATCATTAATGTTCACCTGTCCATCAGATCAGCTTGCAGCTTGTTTATGGAACCTCCACGGGCTAAAGTATGGTCGATGGCGGTCAATCAAATGTGCTGCTGTAACATCCGATGACTGGCATTTTTCCACTCAGGGCTGTGTAGGACTATACCACACCGCTAATGGAGGAGCAGCAGGTGGAGACCGCCAAGGGGAGGAGGCGTGAGGGGGGTGCGTGCAGTTGCTGAGGCTCAGAAAATCAGCATCACAGTGTGGCTGCTGTTTCCAGGGCTACAGTGACATGCGGGCCAACTGCAGGTGCCAGGCCGACAGCAACGAGGCCCAATTAGAGACCCCAGGAGAGGGGAGGTAATGAAATCCAGCCCCGCACTGACGCGGGTTAACAAAATGACTCAGGCAGCTTATAGTGTGAGCAAAAATGATGGCAGGCTGGAGGTAGGAGCATGGAGCAAGGGGAGTGGACTGACATTCTGAGAGATCTGTTGGACAGGTCTAGGGTTGGTTAAGACCTAAGGATTGACTAATCATCTGTGCTTAAGGTTAAAGAGTTTTGTTAGGCCACCGACATTAAGTTCAAGTTTAACTTAAGTTCAGACCTAGACTTAAGAACTCAAGTGATGGATAAGTGATGAAATGATGAAATCTTAATCAACATCTGTCCTTAATATGAAATGTGATATTCTGTTGCATAACGTTGTCATTAACAAGCAGCAGTCTCCATGACTGCCACCCAAATCACACTACACTACACTGTACCTTCCAGTGGTTGATCCACTGGAATTCATCCTCCCTAACTGTGAATCAAAATTGTCAAGAAGAGACATTGACTCTCGTCAAAGAGAAGGTCTAAGTGTTTTCTTAATTATTAATATACTATATATTAGTATGCATATATATATATATATACATATATATATTTGACATCTGTCCTTAATATTAAATAATTTAATATATTAATAATTATTTCCATGACTGTATATATATATATATATATACATATATATATATATATATATATATATATATATATATACAGAGCATACAAGCATACAGTATGTATCAGGTTGCCACTGAGGTGCTCTGATCATAGCTCCACCCTGACTCACGTAACTTGTGGGTTCTCCACCCACAGGAAGGCTCACAGTATGGAGCAGTGTGATTTGGGTTGCAGTCGCGGAGACTGTTACTCCTGAGACCTGGTAATGGATAAGAGGATGAAGATGGAATAATATGTTTAGAGAGATTCTAACGCAAACACCGTATTTCGATTAAGTTGCACTCTTTTAGGTAAAGAGGTAAAATGTCAGTGTAATGATAATGTTCCAGAAGGTGAAGAAAAATATTTTTTTAGACCACATGTAACCAAAAACACCTACTGTTAACTTTTTAACGTTCTCTTTTGTTTTGTCTTTCTTTTCATCAGGATGCTACAATGACATTTTGGAAACACTCAGCTGAGGCGTAGCTGGCTATACCTTAGTTAACTCAGACCAGTCCAATATAAGACATGGGTTTGTCAAACTTCTAAGCAGAGAATCCTATTACCACTTGGACTTTTAAAGTTCGTCTGACCATAAACGCTTCCATTTTCTCACAGGTCCTGGAGCAGCAGCCACTGTTTCTCACATTCTTTAAAGACCTCACTTCCCCTACACACACAAACCAGCTCTCCAACCTCCGGGCTGGCCAGTGCAGGACGGCCTCAGAATGTGAGAGAGGGACAAGTAGCAGTGTTTACTGAGCACCACTGTCCACACATCCGTTCCCACAATGGTCCCATTGAGGGTGGGCCCAGGTTAAAGCTTATTTAAAAGGCTTGTTTAACACTAGAAGAGGGGCCGCATACCCGAACTGCAGGGAAGATGAGGCAGAGGGGGAAGGGAGAGGGAGTCACAGCAGGCTCCTCACCCTCCAACCCTGGTTTTCTTCTTCAAAGCTGAACTGGTGTTGTGCCGACTCTTCACTTTATCTTTTCTTTCTCCCTGCACTTATGCTGCCACCACCCCCATCTCTGCTCACCCTCTCCTGGCTGCTGGTGTGTTTTTTTTGTTACAGTCGTCCCATAATGTATGACTGTGTGTGTAAAAAAGTACATGAGTTGAACAGAGGACAGAGGGGACGGTGGGAGGAGGGCAAGAAGTTGGTGGTTTTTGGAGGGAAAAAGCAGGATGGATGGGCAAAGGGGAGGAAAGAGAGAGAGAGAGAGAGAGTAAAAGGAATATATTTTTTTCCCTTCCACCCTCCCCTCCTCTCCTTCCCGCCTTTCTCTTCTCTACATGTGAAGGACAAGCCTGGCGGGACTGCGGTCTGGCCCAGTGATTGTGTATGGCGCCTCACAGTGCCTCTCGCTGGTACCCCATTAATCACAGGAGCAAGTCTCTCACTCCTGGACACAAAGACCCCACACGCTGACTACACTGAGTGCACTTTGCGCATGCAAACACACAAACACAATGAATATCTGCTGGTGCACGTGAGAGAAGAGGAGGAGGAGGAGGAGGAGGAGGAGGTGGCAGAGGAGCAGGAGTTTTCTGTGCAGATTCAGAGAAGTACATGTAATTATTTGTAAAATGTGTTGGTGCTGCGCGGAGGAGAACGCTGGGAAAGAAATGCAAAACACATTGGAGTTAAATCAAGAGAGTGGCCTTGAATTGCTTCACTACTTAGTCATGGAAAGGGATTTATTACTAAAAAGCAGCACAGAACACTGCTCCATGTTTCTTAATTACGGAGCACAATCTAATATCAGACTTAATGGGAAGGAAACAAACAAACAGAGTGCAGTCGGTGTCTTAATAGGGAATTAGACAGCAGCGCAGAGACGTGCAGGAGATACACATATTATCCCACAAGTCGAGCAGGGGGGAATGTTTTCCAGGTCATTTGGTGGAGAAATCCCTGCAGCATTTCTATTTCCATCAGCTGCCTTGAGCTGAGTCCATGTGTGCACAGCCTGCCTATAGTAGGAGCTGAGGAGAGGACACTGCTGAGGTCATCCCCTATATTAAGACCACAGGCTCCGGTTACCCCTCGGCATTGCACTGTAACTGCTGATGACTGTTTACACAATCTGGATGTGAGGACAAGTGTCAACGGAGCAGCATTTTTGCAAAAAAAAATTTTGATTCCGCAGAAGAATGAAAAAATTGCCACTTCCTGATTAAAGCTGTACCACAGAGAAAAATCCCAGGGAGATTTTCCATTCAACGGAATGTGAGAAATTCCAGAAGTTCACGGATCTGTGCCAGAAAGTGCATTTGGATGCCAGTGCATTTCTAGCGGGTCCAAATCCTGACCAATCGTAGGCTGGAACGTCCAAGCTGTGAGATCCTGCTGACACAGCAAATTTGTTCTTTCTCTGTGAACACACATTGTATTGATTTTTTTTAATAGAAAAATACAGCAACGACAAACATCTGGTCAGTAGACGCTGGACCAAACTGCAGTGTTTTAAAGGCCATGACGTCATTGCCTGGCATTATGTTTTACATGTGGCCCATATTGTAGGTTAGACACAGAAACAGGTGTAAACAAACGTTTTTTTTTAGCGTGACCTACGATGCGTTTAAAAATTTGACGGCAGGTCATAAGCCGATGGATGGAGCGGTATTGTGAACTTAAAGAAAGGAAGGAAAACAAACACCTTGTCATTGTAACATTGAGTAACAAACTGTACACAATGACATGTGATCCTGCATTTAACTCCTCACCAAGTGAACAGAGGGCAGCTTTGAGCACTCAGATTGCAGCGATAGAGGACGGTTCCTTGCTCAGTGGACCTCTTCCTACAACTGCTGATAATGCTACTGATAATGCTATTAAACATTCATTCATCTTCATCCTCTTGTCCGTTACAGGGTCTGAGGGGCAGCGGTCTGCACGACTGCAACCCAAATAACACTGCTCCATACTGTGGGTCAGGGCGGTACTATGATCAGTGCAACACAGTGTGGCAGCTGGTATTTGCTGGGATTTGAACCTGAAACCCTAGAATAGTTCCTTAACTAATCCACAAAAGCAACAACAACAACATAAAAGTTCAAATGGTTAAATGCTTTTAGCCTTCTCTAGGCCATCAAGTAACCAAATTATATTACTGCACATATGGAGAATAATATTATAATAGCAATAGAATTAAATAAAATGATTTGGACAACAGTTGAATCTGCCCCCCCGGGCCACGGTTTGTATATTCTAGGGTCTCCAAATATCACTGGCAACAATGTTTCTGGTTTCCAAGCAAAAGCGAAAATAAATTAAAAGACTAGGATTTGCACATATGCAACATGTTTCTGACCCATTTCCAACTTCCGTTGCTGAGGAGTCCAAATGTCTCAGGGCACTGACCTACAAACCTCCCCCAGCCCTCTGACCTGGGCTGAGACCCAGGAAGAGTTAAAATGTCTTCTGTCATGGGACCTGAATGTGTGGACAGGATTATATGATGTTAACAGGTTGTTTGTAAATCCAGCAGCCAGACCATTGAGCACCGTTGAGGTAATTAAACAAACCTTAAAATCAATTCTTAAATGAACTGGAACCAGTGGAGCAGCGTCCAGCACAGTGATCTGACCTCCTGGTCCTGCTCAGAAAGGCTCTTCAGTTCTTCAACGCTTGGAGAATCGAATGAAAAACACAGAATTGTACTGAATGAAATGTGGACTGTGAGGAGACCATCATCAGTGAGGGAATGTCTGAGCGCCTCTCAGACAGCCAGCCTCCCACCTTCCCCCCTCCTCACACCTAATCCTAGCCTGGCCCATTATAATTTACTGCCCCATTGGTAACTAGCCATCGACGGGGAGGAGACGAGGAGCGGCGGTGAAGGAGCGCAGACAGGAGCCAGAGAAGGAGGCAGAGGGTCAACGGCTCCAGTGAACACATAAACCCACCCTGTAATGAGTAATATTTGTTGTCTGCCTGAAATGGAGAGAGACTTTACACATCACCTTCAGCCACACTATTCCATTAGTCCAATGCTCATGCATAATGTCTGTCTTTTATGCAAGTAAATCAGCCGACAAAGAGGAGAGAGGGGGTAAATAGCAGACCTTGCTGCCTTTATTTCTATTGAGCATCATTTATTGAAGAGAGTTTTCAGTCTCGACGTTATTCTGTCGCTGCTTGTTATTAAGATCTCTGATCTGGATGTGTAGGAAAGGAAAACCCTCTCATTGTGAGAAAAGAGACGTTTGTCTCCTCTACGAACATGTTGGTGGTGAAGTGGTGTGTTTATTGTCACCAGACGGTTCAACTCTTATCTTAAATGTTTGTTGTGAGGATACAAACTACAATCGGGGCCAAGGCTGCCGTCGTAGCTTTTACATTTATTGGAAAAAAAAAATCCACAGAGTGAATCCAATCAGTGGTGAGACACTGACCACATGTTGTGTAAACACATTTGGTGTTTTTTTTAAGCAGGAGCTTGTTTTTTTCTTGATGTTCTCTGAAGAGCTCAGTCTTTGTGAGGAGATTAGAGCGGCGTGTCCCCTGATGAGTACGAGATTGGACGTCAATTGTCACTGCTTTAAATGACTCTGTGTATGTGGAATTTTAACCAAACGTTTGTGGAAAGCTGCTAACACTTTGCAACAGTTTTTGTTCTCATTAGTGTACATCCAATAAGAAAAACTACAGCAAATTCATCGATGTGGCAAGTTTGTAGTAAGTATAAAAGCAAGGGGTAAAAAAAAAAAATTATAAAAACAGGTGTAATTCTATTTCAAGATGCGCTGAAGTGAGAATAATATAGCTATTGAGTCGGACAGTATAACATATGTTATATGTTAATGTAGAGAGTGAGATATCTGGTTTATATAGGTCAATATATTTAGAGTTCTCAATCTTGGTAGATCACTTTAACATTTGAAAAGTCATTTGAAAAGTAGCTCACAAGACAAAAAAAAAGTGTATTAAAGCTAAAATCCTTTCCACACACCTCTAAAACATCCATCCAGGTTCTGACACGACACCTCCAGCTCCTGTGGGTCCTCCTAATGATAACGTCCTTCATCACACACACAGCAGATCCATAAATACACACAATCCGTCTTCAATCCGTCAGTTTTGGTATCAGTTGCAGGAGCAGCAGAAGGAAGCAGAGTCAGAGCAGACCATTGATGTTACCACTGTGAATCCACTCCTGACAAGTGTTTGTTTGTTGAGCACAAGTTACAATGACTGGCTAATCAGAGCAGCCTGATCTACATCAATGTGCTAATGTAGCTGTGAAACTCCCATTAAACGGCGTTGTGGAGTTAGCAGCGGACGCTCAGAGCAGGACTGTGATTACAGCGTGATTAGAGAGGGATGGAATGTGACGCGTCAGCACTGGAGAAACCCCCGATGTTTCAATTAAACCTACAACATACAGTAAACAAATAACAAGACTGCAGTGGTAGCAGAATGGCAGATGGGTTCAATTATGGAAGGGTACGCATGCATGAAAGATGCAGCCAGTAAATCTTATAGTATCGTTAGAGCTGTTTACAGAATCGTTTACAGGCCATTAATACATTTATATACTGTAAACGGTGCAGATGTTTCCAACTTAGCTGTTGAATGGCTGTATTTATGGCTGGAGATTTGAACATGTGTTATTTAGATTTTTACTTTGTTTGTTTACTTGTTGCTTACTCATATATTTCCAGGATAACTTTTGATAAGCCTTTGTTGCATGCATTTCTTTGCTTTCTTAGGCCTGTTTTGCTAAGTTAATTACCAGGCTAAAGGTTAGGGTCGCCCATAATATCGGTCAACTGATATTAATGATCTAATATAGGCATAATTATGTGATATCAGTAAGATTGATATTGTTGTTGTTGTTGTTTTTTTTCCTAGAACATAATATCCTACACACGATGCATGGTTTTTTGCCAAATTTACTCAGTGGTGGGCTGTCAGGGCCAGCAAAGCCTTCTCTGCTGGCCTAAACATACTCAGAAAAACACCTTTATACATGAATATTTTTAAATAAATTGTCTCATTATTTAGTTTGTATTAACATAAAGAATTTTGACATTTAAAAAGGTGCATATGAACTTTTTATCCAATAAAATTTCAGCTAGCTAGTGTTGTCAGGTTACATGAAATCTGACAGAGCCCTCAGACATCGGGTTCGAAAAACATTGACATCAGTTTTGGGGGCAAACATCATAGAACGTCTCAGGATTTTATAGGAAATCCCTGTAAATCCCAGGTACTGTGGTATCAAACCTTCAAAGAAAAACTGAGTTGATAATAACATCCAACCAATATTTTCAGACATCTCTGGTACAGCGCATTAAAAAAAAAAGTGATTAATGGACTAAAATGTAACAACAGATTAGACCAGACATAAGAGAACAACATGTTTCATTTCTGTCTGATTAATGCAACGGTGACAGATGCTGAGGGGATTAGGTCCAGATTAGTATCCTTTTCCGACTCTGTTTTCCTCGCCCGCCTTCCTATTGGTCAATTTTTAAAAAAACAAACTAGATCTGCTTTCATTGTTTTTTTTTTCTGTTTCTCATATTACTGTTGATTTTTTTTACCCCCAATGTTGCATAAGTAAGATTATTTCCCCTCCCTTTGGCAGAGCGGCCGCTTGACCTGAGTTACATATTGAAATGTCAAACCACTGGAGCAGGTAGTGACAAACAAAAGAGCTTCCTGTGAGCGGACTGTAATCCGTTCAGCTCCGCCGCTCTGGTTCTCTCTGTACTCCAGCTCTTTAAGCGTGACTCATCATCATCTTCATTAACCGGACTCATCTGTGTTGCTGACCATGTCGGAGCGCCGTTCTGCACAGGAAGTGTGTTTTTCCGTCCGGTGACATGGAGGGATTCTGGGTGGATTTGGTTATAGAGTCCTGAGTAGCTGAGCAGAGATAAAGCGCTGAGCAGCAGAGCTTGTTCTCTATTGTTGAGAGCAACACTCAGACCCTAATGAAGTGAGTATGAGGGGCATAAAGGGACCAGGGTGTGTCTCTTCCCCCTTCACCAGAAGTGAGGCCAGTTTCTCTCAGCGTTTCTCCCTGAAAGTGCACCGAACAGCAGATGTCTGCTGCCAGCGTCTGCCAGATAATGACAAAGGATTAAAACGCTCCATTCCCACATCACCACCACCAGCAGCAGCAGCAGCGTCGGCAGCAGCAGCAGCAGCAGCAGCCCACTCTGTTTGTCTGCCCTCTTTAGCCACAATTTATGGGCCCTGCAGAGCAGAGATAGATCCACTACAACATAACAGGACTATAATCCTCTGAGGAATTAGGAAGCTGTGGCTCAGGTTTGGGTGGGTGGGTTTGCTAATCTGTAAGCACTAATTCCAATTCACGCTGCTGATTTGGGATTAATAATAATGCAAATTTACACAGATGTGTAATGGAATGATTTGATCTGTTGGTGACGTGTGATAAAAATGCAACATGTTAATTTTTTTTTTTTATTTAAACAGGGCTGCAGAACAGAAAATAAATTGATCAACTGAAAATATTTTCCTTGTTAAATAATACTATTGAGGCAAAAAGAAGAAGTACATTTTCTTTTTTGTAGTGATGTCTTGATAATTGCTTATTTGCAATTAAAAATCTTAAAAATCCAAATTAAGCTATTCCTGCAAAGTTCTGATTCACTATCACTTAAAAATAACATAAACAACGTAAACTCTTCATCATTTGTATTGGGCAAATTCTTCATCATAATTGGAATAATCACTTTTGGTACAAGAGGAAAAATTAAACGACAAATTACCAAATCACTTAAATCTGAGTAAATATTCCAGGGTTTTTTTTAACTAGGCATCTAAAAGTTAATGAATTATTCTTTTCCATCTTAATTACACTTTGTAGTTAGTTTTAGTGTCATAATAAAATCATGACACATTTTTTTTCCTTTCTGCTTTGATACAATCGGCCTCAGAGCAGAGTTTAAAAGTATAATCATGAAAAAAAATATGGAGGAACTCTTGTTAAATTAAATGAATGAATCTTTTCTGAAGATCAGTGAAGAATAATCAGGCTGTAGGACTATGGGGCCCCTTTGTCTCGCTGCTCTTTGCCTAATTGGCTCATATTAGAGAGCAACACTTCCTGTGAACCAAAATTAAAGTGAACCTTTGATTAGAGCGGTTGTGGACGATGTGGAGTTAAAAATAAAAGTGCTGTCCTCCAAAAAAACACATAACAACAAAACATAAAGTGACTAAAATAAACAGATCAAACCCTCTTTATGCACCATAACCTGCAATTTACAATCAAAACATAGATTTTTCTGTTTTATTTGTAAAATACCAAGGGCAGTTCTGGCCCAGCACACACACACACACACACAGACACACACACACACACAGACACACACACTTTAAACACACACTGCTTATTTCTCCTGGATGATTTGTGCAGGCCAAACCTGGCAGACTATCATTTGTGTGTGTTTTAACACAGAGTCCTACTGACTCCTGCACTTCTGCGGATCACCCGAAATAACAGTGTGTGTTAGTCATTTAGGGATAATGTCGACGGCTGGACGGTTGAAGGAGTGCCGAGCAGCGAGGCAGTAATTAGAGAAGAAGTGTTCTCTGTGGTCGGTGAACAGCAGATGAGCAGAGGTCGCTCTGTGATCGTTTGCCCAGGTCTGATCAGACCATAAGTAATAATCTGGTGACCATCACTGATCGAGTGTCAACAAGAGCCGTCGTTGCAAACATTAAAATGGAAACATTAGAATCATTTTTCTTGCTAATTCAAGAATATAGAGATAACATTTTAGGATAATTTGGTTGGTGATAAATGTTCTTGCTAATTTCAGTAGCTGTTATAGTTACAAGGCTAACCTTAAGCTATCGTCTTGGCTAACTCACCATGTATATCTGGTTAGTATCGGATGTGCCGAGTAGATGTTCCTGTTGTAATGGCTAACACTTTTGTATAAACATTTATATATACATACATTTAAACATATATATATATTTATATATAAGCAGGGCACAATTCTAAAGATATCATGATTCAACTAAGCAATTTTTTTAAGTGCACAGTTTGATTAACATAGTTTTTTTGTTCATAAATAATTTGTCCAGAACATAAATTAATAATATATATATATATATATATATCTATGAGTCTGAATTACTTTCCATAATAATTGCAGCTGACAGATGAGAAGATCAGAATGAATGAGGTCGGTGGTCAACACTGCTCCTTATGAACCTGCAGTAGGACTGATTTATTCTGGAACCTGATTCCAGGAAACGCTTCAAACTGTAAAAAATATTTTCACATCTGCAAATTGTTGGACTGAGGTGATTGGTACTTCAATTAAAACTAGAATTCATTAAAATGACATATAATTATATATATAAGTTATAGATAGAGAAACTGCACACAGTGAGTTTCGATGAAATAAAGGCTTTGCACTCCAAACCCTGGTGGCTCAGTCAGAACATCGACAGTCCACTGGTGGAGACATACGATCCACTGTGACGTAGTTACATCCACAGCAGTGGGGAACACTGTTTCTGATGGAGCACTTGATCAAACACAGGCAGCGGACAAACTGCACACATGTGGTACACCATAATCTGTTCACGGTTGTTGGGAAAATGTCAGACATTATAAAACAACCTGTTGTGTTGTTGTAATATTTAATACTTGAATCTGGATTTGAATTGATTTTTTTCTGTTTTATTATATATTTTTGGCGTATTCTTTGATATATCCAACTTTAAAGTATTACTGGTATATTTTAAAACTTTATATTGTGGGAATTTTGACAAATTCTATCTTTTTTTTCATGCTGTTTATTCCATGCTGCACAAACACACAACAACAGGGGACACAATTTTCCACTACAGTGTAGGTGAGTGAGTATGAGATTATCCCAACAATCTTTCTCTTTGTTTAGCGTAAACTGTTCTCACCTGTGACTGCACTGTCATTGGCAGCTGTCTGTAGCTGTGTGTAGGTGTGTGTGCGTGTCCGTATCGGTGCATGTGCAACTGACTGTACAAAGGCACAGACCGGGGCCAGTCGGGCGCCTATGGGCTGCTTCGCCTGTTTCCACAGCGTCTGGGCCCCAGAGGAGGATTTGCTGTCCAGATAGGATTAGACTCCCTCTCTTTACACAACACTGATGGGGATGAGGAGTCGGTGGAGCTCAGGAGCGCTGCAAAGAGCCATTAATACACAGCAGCGGCACTCAAAGCAGCTGAGTCCACTCTGTCCATGTTGGGTTATCGCTGTTCCACTGCTGTGCCACTGGACAATCCCGCCCACCGCCAGCCAAGCCCAGTGGAGGATTCACTGAATGCACCAATTATTAGAGACATCTTCCTGTCACTGGAGCTGCAGCTGCTATTCATTAGTCACATCTTAGCTCAGTCAGAGCCAAAGTAATCCTTCAATAACTGTAATCCTGGGTGTCATATCGTCAAGGCACGTGCTACAGCTGCGTCCAAACTTTTCACAAGAGAGGACAGACTTAAAAATGGACAACGGATCAACTGCAGCTCCTGACACAGGTGGTAGAAAATGATGATGGCGAAAATAGAAATGTTCTGCATTTACTAAGGATATGCTTTTGGTTAGATATTTAAATTCCATCAAATTAGTTTATTTCAGAGCTTCACAAATAAAAGCTTAATTAAGTGTAAGACAATAGTAAGGTCATTAATGCTAATTGTGAGCTTAATAACTAGCAAAACCAGAGGTTACCACAACCTGCGAAAACAGAGCAGGTCAGAGCAAAAAAGTGAGTTTTTGAGAGTGTAAAATCCATGGAATTTGTCTTTTTCTCCTTTAGTCATGTCCATTTTTCAGGTGTTTCCATCAGGGGTTCAATCATCCTTGTCCATCCCCCCCTGTCCTCTGTATCTTCTACTCTGACTCCAACTACCTCCATGTCCTCCCTAACTGCATCCATCAATCTCCTCTTTGTCTCCTACCTGGTAGCTCCATCTTCTACCTCTTCATTCTTCTACCAACGTATCCACTGTCCCTCCTCTGAACATGTCCAAACCATCTCAAGCTGACTTTTCTAGCTTTTTCTCCAAACCGTCCTGTCTGTGTCACAGCTGTCCTGTAAACCTTCACCTTAGCTGACACCCTTCTATTACAGATCACTCCTGACCCTTTTCTCCAGCAGATTTTTATTTTTATGGTATTAATTAATAAAAACTACCTGTTTAGAATAACTGACCTGTGTCAGAGCTGCTCTGTAGATGGTGGCGTTGCTGCCTGATTTAAATACACATAATTTAAACCATTGTCAAATAAGTTCACGCCAAAAAAGACAAGCTTAATAAAAGAAATATATAGAAAAATAAAAATAGAAAAAATGAAGTAAATGGTGCAACGTTGAATAAAGCTAAAAGGATTCAGGGTTTTCTCTACTCCCAGTCTGTACAGTAGACTGGTCCACCGTGCAGTATGGCGCTGGTAGATCAATAAAGTCAGCGCGACGCCACAGACGAGCAGAGCAGAATTTACTGTAAAAGGGCGTTGGGAAGATAATGTGAAGGCCGCATGGACAGGGACGACTTTAAAGTGGGAGGACGAGTCTTCTGACTGACGACTTCTGAGTCGCTGTGTCGAGACCTAATGGTGAAATAAGTCGATGTGCTGTAACTGGAGTCACAGAGGGAGGTTAATGTGAGGCAGACTGACTCTGAGATGATCTGCTGCTGCTGTCGGTGTCTGCAGGGTCTGATCTGAGCTCAGTGGGAATGAGTCCAGCAGCAAGAGGCTTGTTTTAATGTGATTAGAGTTGTTGGACTTGGGGAGTTAGTCCACTCCACTTATGTAGCCTGCCCCCTGCCCTGTAGGTAGGTGACCACTGTGGGTGTGGAGGCAGACGTGGCCTTCAGGTGGTGCTAGTGAAATGATCTGTGATAATTCAAGGGAAGGGAAAACTCTCTTTTATAACCAAGGTTTGGACATGTCCAGAGGAGGGACAGTGGTTAAAATTGGGAGAGGAATGGTAGAAGAATGGTAGAAGCTAGAGATGGCTCTACCAAGCAGGAGATGGAAAGTTAGGCCAAAGAGGACATTGATGGATGCAGAGGACATGGAGGTGGTTGGAGTTTGGGTTTGAGAGTTTAAGGAGTTAAGGGTACAGAAGAACAGGGGGGAGATGACAAATGTTGACTCGCTGTGGCAACCCCTGAAAAAAAAGACAAGATGAAAGTAAAAGAAGAAGAAACTGAGGCTAATTCATGCTATGCTGGACTTAACAATTATTTGCGGTCGTTATTACTCTTTATTCTTCAAAAAAAATATTTCATGTGCTTTTGTCTTTTGGACATGTTTACAGCTACTTTTGCATAATATATAGTCACTTCTATTAAAAAAAAATTGTTTTACACATTTTAACTGCTGTTGCTAAAATGATCAATTTACAACGCTTGGCTTCCTTAAAGTGTCTTAATATCAGATTTTTACTTATTTCCTGACACATTTTGGTAAAAGTTTTTATTTTATTTATTTAATTTTAAGTGTGGCTTTTGCTCAATGTTAAATCTCACCATGATTTGGGTTTTCACGATTCACGATTCAAGAGGCAGAGCTGGAGGTGGAGGAGTTTAAGATGCTGAGATTCCCTTTAAGTATGGAGGAAAATCAGTGGATACAGTGGTAGAAGAATGATCCTAGAGATGGAGCTACCAGGTAAGATACAAAGAAGAGATTGATGGATGCAGTGAGGGAGAACATGGAGGTAGTTGGAGTTAGAGTAGAAGATACAGAGGACAGGGGGAGATGGACAAGGATGATTCACTGTGGAAAACCCTGAAAAAGGGACAATCTGATAGAAGACAATTGGAAATGGTTTTCAATACTTAATACATAATTTTTGCTATTCTCCGTAACATCAACTTTTATAGCCTTTATATATGTATATATACATTCATAAATATGAGTTATAGATAATTAATGTGTAAAAATGCCTTCCAAAATCATTTGGGCCTTCAAACTCACGGCCCAAAGGTGGCCCATCTAGCCATTTTGTATGGCTGCTCAATGTTTTTTATTTTTTATTTCACAGCATTGTAACCTCAGTATAAAATAAATCAATCGCAGAAAAATTTATTAATACATTAGTAGTTCCATTCAGGAAGACTTTCAGTTACAACTGACTCTTAAAAAAGGTTTGTCAGCCCTGGTGTAGAGGAAAAGAAATCTAACAGTCAGCTGATCTCACTATGAAACTGCATTACTACCAAAACACCAGTAGATCTCTGTCCCAACACTGTGTAAATCAGGAGATGCTCCTTCAAAGGTCTAATCTGTGGCGAGCTAAATCCCAAATTTCATGCCTCCAGATGATTGGCTGCCTGGCTACCGAGTGCTGATGCACAGACTTCTCATCGTTTCAGAGGTGAAGAGATTGACAGGCAGCCAGTCAGACAGCACTCTGCTGAGATTACTGCTGCTTCCCCCACTGCGACCGCTCGGGTGTAAAGATTAGAAAAATAACCAACTGTGTCGACTTAGAACGTTATTATTAACGGAGCTGTTTGTAAAAGGATGAGCTGCGGGCCACGGTTTGAGCACCAACGTGTCTCTGTGATCTCATCAGCCTGGTTTAAAAGACCTACTTGAACCAAAACTCCCAGTTAATACAATTATATCACATATAAACTATGGCTACCTGATGAACATGTACAGTATCTATTAGGGGTGTGCAAATTAATCGGTTTGGATCGGTCTGGAACGAACTGAACCAAATCGGATTGAACTCGATCAATCGTTTAATAATTTTTTATGAATCATTCCTAAATCGGATCGTAGCCTGTAAATCGAGATATGAATCGGATCGTTTTGTGAGTGAATCGTCACACCCCTAATATTCGCTATATATATAAGGGATGTGCAAATATATCATTTTGCATTGGTTTGGATCGAACTGAACCAAATCGGATCAAACTGGATCAATCGTTTAATATTTCTTTATGAATCGTTCCTGAATCGGATCGTAGCCTGTAAATCGGGATATGAATCAGATCCTTATGTGAGTGAATCGTCACACCGCTAGTATCTATGTATGTATGGTCACGTAATCTGACACACCCCCTGGACTCAGAACTGAGTCATTAGCTAAAACAAAACATCCTGATGGTGGAAGGAAATACACATCTAATGTCATCTTAATGTTGAAGTCGTGACAAACTCTGGGTCTGCGGACCCACTGTGGTTTACCAAGTCACAGTATGTGGTCCTGAGGCATTTACTTGAAAAATGGGAGTTTTTTTGTAAAATATGTTTTTTTTTAATAAAACTTAGTTTTTGCAGTTATAGCTACACAGCTGTCCAGTTACAACAGTTACATTTTTAGAACTCTGGAGTAACAACAATGTCTGTATCTGACTGTATTGGACTTGCTCAGCTCTCCTCTAAGATTGCTTGCAGGCTGCAAAGGTAAATTTTTGTTCCATTTTTTTTCTGTCCTACTGCTGGGAAGTCATCAAGAAAAACAGAAAAAGTTCCACTCCTGGTGATTTATACATTATTCTCTCTTGCTACTGCTTTAAAATTAATTAACAAAAACAACATCAATGCTAAAAAGAAGTCTGGACACAGAATCTGAAAAGGCGAATAAAGAGTGCAGCAGCAGGAATGGAGATTCATGAAAGCAGGAGGACACCCATAAAGTAGCCTTTTTTTTTGACATGGCAGACTATGTCTCGCTTTTTACGGGGTCCCTCTCTGCCTGGCGGGGTCACAGGCGGGGTCTTCAGAGAGGCTTTGTCTGTGAGATTACACCGAGGGGTCGGATCCCAGTCAAGTACATTCACAGACACAAATAAGTCACTTCACAGAGCACAGCAGCCACAACCTGGTCACAGAGGTCTACAGGAAACCTAGACATACTGACCAGTACCTACTCTTTCAGGATTATACAGGAAGGTGTTATTTCCTAGATGTGTATAAGAGACAGGCCAAGGCAAGAGCAGCGATTCTCATCGAGCTCACTGTGCCTATGGAGGAGGGGATCGAGGTCGCCTTTGAACGCAAGAAGGCCAGGTATTCAGAGTTGGCTGCTGAATGCCGGGAGGCTGGTTGGAAAACCACTGTCTACCCAGTGGAGGTTGGATGCCGAGGCTTCACTGGATTGTCAACCACACGCCTCTTGAGGGATGTGGGACTCACCGGAAGAAGACTCAGGAAGGCAACAAAGGGCCTAGCAGAAGAGGCTGAAAAAGGGAGCTTTTGGCTCTGGCTCAGGAGGAAGGACAAAACTTGGGGAAGGAACAACTAACCCCAGACAACAGCCGCAGGGGGCGACACCTATCAGCTGCAGGGGGTGAGAGGGAGACGTCTGTCTCTTATACACATCTAGATGTGTATAAGAGACAGCTCCATGGACTTCTTCCATATGCCCATCTGTGTCAAGAACATTGTGGAAAATATTTCAACAACCTGCAGATGTGCTTCTCCGTCCAGAACTTTACGACTGGGTGGCAGCGACTTGAAGTTGGACTGTCTCTTATACACATCTAGATGTGTATAAGAGACAGGCAGGAAATAACACCTTCCTGTATATTCCAGAGACCGCAGGTTGGATCAGGTACTGCAGCAGCGGGAGGTTAAAGGAGAAACAGTGGATAGAGAGAGATATGAGAACGACTGGTAAAGAAGCCACAGCAGATCACAAACTTACTGGTTAGCTGAGCCTCAGAGAGACAAACAGCAGCAGCAGCAGCAGCTGAGGGAACAGAGCTGTGTGAGGTGTAATGGCTGCTTCAGTCATGAATAATTTAACCCTGGTCTAATGGACTCTCATTCATGTTTTCATTTATCATAGAACAGAACATCTGATCACTGAGGCTCTCCCTGAAACAAACCAAGGATTAAGGGACTAGGGGCCAGAGATATAGCAGGGACTGGGGTTTAGGGATTGCGGACCAAGAACCAGAGATGGACCAGGGATCAGGAACCAGGGACAAAAAATCAGGCACTAGGGACCAGGGACCAAAGATCCGGGACCAGAGATTTTCTTCCAGGTAACTTAGATCTAGACAAATTTTCTAACCCCTCTGTCCTCAATAAAACCATGAATATTTTCAAGATAAAGACAAATTCTGCAATTTTCTTTGCTATTTACATACATTTGTTTCAATATATATACATATATATATAATTCGTAAAAAGCAATGTAAAAAAAATAGGGTGTTTCTGGTAACACGTCATAAGAAAAGTTAGTTAGTCATAATTCTTAAGTTTCAACCCAGTCAGTCATCTGTATAAACCACTGTACAGAATCCATTTAGCCACTGAAGGCTAACTGGATAATTCCTCTGTATCAGAAATGTTGCGTAAAACCATGGAGGCAGCCATGTTGATGGACTGTTGTCAACAATCAGCTGCTCAGTCTAGCACAATCACGTGTGCCACCGCTCGTGAAGCAAAATCTTATTACTCCCTGAAGAGGCCACTACTTCATAAACTCTCTTGCCATAAAGAATGGACAAAATTTTTTGGGACAAACTTTTCGCCGTAATTTAATACTGAATAGTTTTTTTTTTTTTTTTTATGAACTTAGATTGTGCAGTTTAGTCACAACATGAGATGGAAAGATAATGTTCAATAGGTGCAGCCATCTTGATAAAATAATAAAATGAAAAACTTTCTTAACCTTATTTTTTTATGTTGCCCGAAACACACTGTTGAACCATGATATCAAAGGGGAGCAGGGGGTTCTGGGTTTGATTCCCTGTTAATCCTCATGTGTAAGTGGCTTTAGATAAAACCGTCCGCTAAATGCATCAACCAACTGTAACTAACGGCAAAAAGACAGGTGTGTGAGAGAGAAAGAAACACCATCCAGATCAATGTGTGGCTGAGGGCGTAGATTGTTCTAAATGGAGTTAAAAAAGCCACTACAAGGTGATAAACCCCTGCAAACAGACTGGCTCTGCCTCCAGTGAGGATCAGATGGATTTAGGTAGAACCACAGTGATCTGCAATCAGTTCTCAAACCCCGGTCTAATTTACTACCACATGTAGACGTTATCATTAACACAGCCACCAGGTGCCAAAGCTCTCATTAGATGGACCTCTGCTCCTCAGCCACGACAAACAAAGTCACAGAGAAGAGCAGGCCTGTAATTAAAAGCGAGTCTGTGTCCACATGCTGTAAAACTAACATTTACTCCTCCACTCTTTAACGCCGCGCGCCTCCTCACTGAGGTAACTCCTGGTTCACGGTCACTCGCAGACTCTGACGAGGATGTTCCTAATTACAGGGCACGTGAGGCACCGAGCCGGCCGGCCGCTCCACAGGCAGAAGAACAAGGCTGGAGCCACGTTTACTGCTGTTGCCAAGGCTAAGGAGAAGAAGGAGGAATGGGAGGAGGAGGAGGAGGAGGAGAGCACGAAGGAAGTCCTAAATCAATCCCACTCAGCGTGGGGCTCACGGGAGGAAAGAGGCTGTCATCAACAGGAGGTGGATCTGTCACGATCAATTACAAAACCGCGGGGAAGAGTCCTAATGAATTTATAAACCGCCTTTTCTTTGTCTTTTTTCCCCTTTGTTTCTGTTAAAGTCCTTTTTTCTCTGTGCTGATAAACTCTGCACCGTAACGACATCTTCAGAAAGGAGCTGAAGTCTTAGTTTCCAGAACTCTTCTCCAAAGATTTAAGCGAAGTCGGTGTCAGAGATTTCTTCCCCCCAGGTTAGACTCTTAATTTGGTAGAAAAGTTAATCAATTTAACAAATCACTTTCTTTTTTGACGATGAAACATGTTCTAAGGGCAATTTTCTGATTATTAGCTGGGCAATTTATTAAGACTTCATTTTGTGATGTGTCTGGTAAATCTGGGCTAACAATGAGAAGTAGTTGTGATCGATTCATCAACTTCAGAACCATTTTTAGTCTGGAAGTTTGTTCAGTTTAATTTGTCATTACATTAACTTGAGTATTTTTGGCTTTTTTCTCTTAATTGTTCCTTACTCCCAACTGTTTGCACACTGTAAACCAGAGGTGCCCATTGGGTAGATGGGGATCTACCAGTAGATCTCCAAAGGAGTGCTGGTAGATGTAGTTCTATTTCAAGATGCTAATCACTGGGCTAAAGTAAGAATAATATAGGTATCGAGTCATACAGTATAACATATGTTATATGCAGTGGTTGCCCGTCAGGGCCAGCAAAGTCTCTCTGCTGGCCTGAAAATAGTCAGAAAAATGTTATTCATACATATTTTTAAATAATTTATTTTTTATTCAAATAAAAAGTTTTTTCATTAAAAAAAACTTTTAGTCCAATCATATTTCAGCTAGCTAGTGTTGTCAGGTTTCATGAAATCTGTCACAGCTTTCAGAATCAAAAGTGAAGGCTCTGTCTGCTGTAAGTAAATAAACACAGCCGGTTCATTTTACAGCACTCACACCAATCATCTTGTGGAATTGCGACCTTAGGGCCTTCTAGCTGGCCCTACGTAGAAGGCAAAACGTACGTCACTGAAGAACTACGATTGTACAGCCCACCAGAGTTTTCAATCAAGTTGATCACTGCTGCCTAGCTGTTTGAAAAGTAGCTCATAAGACAAAAAAGTGTGGACACCCCTGCTGTAAACTTTTTTTCATTCTTTATTTAATTACAGGATAAAGGCTAATCCAATGTTGCTATGAGTTTACCACTATTATTTATCTAAAATTAGGCTGAAATTCAGCCCAAATAAACAATTATAAGTATTTATGCATCTGACATTTTCTGTCATATGCCGGTAAACAATCACGACCAATTTTTGGCTTGTGTCATGAAGCGTCCACAGGGTTATGACAAGCAGTTATCACCTCACGATCAATTGTGTGAAATCCTGCCAATTTATCCACAGTTATTACCTCAACCTGCCAACACTGCATGTGCATGAACATAGAAAACAGAGAAGAAAACCAGTTAACAACAGGGAGCAGCGTGGTAGAAATGACAGACCACGTCCGTAAAGACATTTCCTAGTCCATACATGTCGTCTTCTTGTCTGATCTCAGTACGTAACAATTGTCAGAGAAATTTGCATCGAGTCTCTCTGAGACCAACTGTGAGCACCTCTACACTAGTCCTGTGACGTGGACTGGTCATACCTGTGATTCACTTGTACAGTATGAGTAACATGTAGCTGCTACGATTGGAAAAAAAATCTAATCAAAGTCTCTAATCAGCATTTTTGCCAATTTTTACACCAGTACAGTGTGTTTTGGTTTCACTCAAAAATAGATTAACATAGTAGGTGCGTAAGCTACGGAAGCCCAAGTGGACACTTTTCTTTCCAATCAGGGCCACATTTGTTATGCATTTTACAGGGGTATTAAAACAGCCAGGCATGACATTATTTCAGGGCAAATTGAGGTTTATCATTGGAACTTTTATCCTCCACATCCTCTAGGTTCTGCCTCTGGTGTTTTTATGTGTTAAAATGATTCGTTTAACCTTTACAACTTACTGTTAGTGTGATTTAAAGACTCACAGCTCTTTAATAAAATGTTTGAACAGCTGTTAGGATCTAACCGTTCACCAACAGTAGGACAGCCACAGTGTGTGGCTGCTGCAGCACCACAGAGCTCTTCCTCAGCACGCTCTTATCCAGCACTGCGTCTATCTGCAGACACAGCCATCTCTTCCTCGGAGATCTAATCTGTGCCACGGTGTGTCTATTCTACTCCACACACTTTCAAAAGAAGGACAGGCAGACAGACAGACCAGGCGTGTGTGTGCGTTTGTGTGGAAACCACCAACCGTCTGCCTGGAGTCAACGAAACTGAGACAGCCAGTTAAGGAAACGTGTGTCGTCAGAGACTCAGAGAAAAGTCGTCTCTTTCTGGTAGTCCTCAAAAACAAAAATACCAATGCAAAGGCTGCAGATTTTAATCAATCGATGCAGATATAACGTATCGCTTAACCCAGAGGTGTTAAACCTGTGGCTCCTGAGCCACATGTGGCACTATAGCCTCTTTACATTGGTCCTGTGATTGTTTCATATTTGACTGATGCGTCAAACTGACAGGTTCTATAAATAGATAACAGGAATAGCAGTAAGAACAGTTCCACATTCAGTTCCACATTCTAAAAATTCTAGTGTCCATCTGTCTGTTATCAAACACTAAACCAGGTCTCAGTTGCAGCAGTCTCCATGATCACCACCCAAATCACACTGCTTCATACTGTCAGCCTTCTATGAGTGGGTAGTCCAATGGAAATTATGTGGTGCCATGCTTACAGAACCTCAGCACTAACCTGGCAGCTGGATCAGAACCTGAAGCCTTGAGGACCCAAGTCCACTTCCTTAACCGCTAGGCCACCACTGCTGTCCCAGACAAACAGGAACCAATGAAACGTGTCCTCAAACACTGCTGCTTACCTATGTCCTCCCTTTTAGTGCTCAAGTTTGTCCTCCTGCCTTTTATGGAAATTGAAGTCCATCCTCAGACAAATCAAAGTAGAGGCAAGATTGTATTATATTATGCCCCCTCTACTAACCTTGTCCACAATGTTGATACCCTTAAACCCAGACAGTAGAGGTGCAGAATGGAAATATACAAGAATGGGAATAACATAAACATGTATAAGACAGATTAATGACAAATTAAAGAAAACAAGGGGAGATGCTGCGAGGCACCATGATGATAAGCAAACTATTCATGAGGAACAGAAGAGCATTATCGGGTAGATAAGAGTACACAGAGTACACATTGTATTGTAGTTTTGAAGCTAAAACTATCATAAGTATAGGGAAAATTTTGGAAGCATGTCCTCAGGGTCTTAACCCCCCTTAATGAAGAGTAGTCAGTGTTAGGAGACAAAAGGAGGTAAACGCACAGAGAGCCGACATGTTGGTATTCGATAACAACAAACACCATTACCTCACACCTGTAATAACACTGTGTACCTTGATTTTTGTGTTTGCACGTATATGTAGGTCAAAGAGGCTGCACGCTCACAAAAGTGCGACTTGACTCTGATATTTAGGTCACACCCCAATTACAGGGAGCAGAGATGTGTAGCTCTGCAGGGACAAAAATCTTTTTTAAAGACACATTTCTTGGAATATTATGGGGGAAAAAAATAGCAAAACCCAGGCCTAGCAAGGGTTTAGGCTGCGTGCTGCAACCTCAGATAGATGACAGCTCGGCTGATTGGCTCTGAGAGTGGACCTGTCTGGCCTCTATGCTAATGCTGTGGCTGCTAGACAGTGTTGTGTTAGTGACACTCTCTCTGTCTGTGTCTCTCCCTCTCTCCCTCTCTATAGCGAGCTGCGACCCTGTTTCATCTCAGATGAAATCACCGCTCACTCTGCCCCGTGCTCGGAAGATCACAGCAGCAACAGCTGCATTGTTTTCTTAAAATAAACTATTTCTCCCACTAATTTAAATAATGTCACCAATGCAGAAAAGGTGTCACAGATCCCTCCTGCATCCTCGGCTCAGAGTGTACATCGCTGGTGATGTCCTCATTGATCTCTCCGAGGAAGACAAACAAGCTGAAGATTTGAGGGCTTCTAAAGATTCCAGCGTCAATACACAATGTACAGAGTGGAAAGTGGGACAAAATAGCTGCTCATCAACCAAAATTACATAGAAATTAGTCCCAATAGATAAGGACCATGGACATACTGTAACTAGTCAGGAAGAAAAGACTGTGATTTTAGTACTTCTTAGGATGCTCAAAATGTAGTTTCCAGTACAATGCAACATAAGCGACTTGCTAATGAAATAAAACCGCATTCATTTTGGAGTAAGCAGCACCAAATTAGAGCAAATAACCACAAGCTTAAATAATATTATCATATCATTTATAAATATGTAAAAAATACAAAAACAGAAAATAAAAAATTATATATTTTTTATAAAATATATAATAAAAATATATATCAAATTAAAAGCTACGATGATTGTAGAAAAAAAGGCATAAAGCCAACCATAGATATTGCATAGATGTAAATGTCTCAACATACGCAATGTATGTTAGCTAAGTGGTAGTGAACTAATACTAAAAAGAGCTAGAATATATAGTTAAGGTAAACACCAGGTGACGTTGGTAACAGATGAGCTCATAACCAGTTCATCCAGCTACACTGGGTAAAACACTGTTAACAACCTCATTTGACCCCTCGGAGGGAGACCTGAATGTAAAGTCGATACAATCCTACTGCAGCTCTGCATGTGGTCTGCATCAGATCAGTCCTGGCAGAGACTCTCGCCGAGTTCTGGGGATGGGAGGAAGGAAGAGCTCATCTAAAATCCTCTGAATACAGCAGAAGAAGTGAAGCATGAAGACCCGCGCTGGAAACTCCAGCTAAAAAACATGTGGCTGCAGGTGGTGGGAAGAAAACTCCGGTTCTGTCTTCAGTGACTGATGTGGAGCGAATGTTGACGGGAGAAGCTCTGCTACTTGTTTTTGTTGAATCAGTTGGATAAGAAAACATTTAAATGATCAGTATAGAGTATATACAACAGTAGTTACTCTAATGTCCAGGGTTAAACTGAGGTCTACTGATGGTAATTCACAGATAATGAATAAGTGGGCGAAAATGAATTCTGCTAACACTAGATGCTAATTCATCTTTTGCTGTTTTTATTAAACTTTTGATCATTTGTTTAAGTACAGCACTATAAATAAATATTTTTTTCTCCATTTCTGTGTTACGCTGTTGTCCTTGGAGCTTCTCCAGTGTTTACTTTTTTTCCTTGATTAATTTAGGCTAATTTTTTGGCTTACCTCATTATGTTCTCGTTAGTGTCGGCCTTGGTTTTCACTTAACCAATCATTACTGTCGTTCATTATTTGGCAGCTAAGAGCTCCTTCGTGTTGGACCAAACTTTAAACCGACGTACACTATAGTATTTAGAGCCGATTACTCAGTCTTCAACCCTGATTTCTGCCTCAGTCATGCAACTCACAAGTGATTATCACCTCACGAAGCATTGGTGGAAATTCTGCTGATTTACCCACAATTTTTACCTCAACATGCCACACTGCACACTTGCCAACATGCGTACAGAGGACAAAACCAGTCCAGAACTGACAGACCAGTCTGACCTTGTCTGCAAGACATTTCCTGGTCCATACATGTCAACGTCTTGACAGGACGGAACAATTGGAGAAAGGTGTCAGGAGTGATCTGTGATAGAAGAGAGTCAGCTAAAGTGAAGGGAAAGGTTTACAGGACAGTTGTGAGACCAGACATGATGGATGGATTAGAGACACTAGAATAAGTAGAAGACAGGAGACAGAGCTGGAGATGGAGGAGTTAAAGATGCTGAGGTTCTCATTAGGAGAGACAAGGATGGACAGGATCAGGAATGAGGTGATTAGAGGGACAACACAGACAGGAAGGTTTGGAGAAAAAGCTAGCGAGGACAGATTGAGATGGTTTGGAGATGTTCAGAGGAGGGACAGTGGATACATTGGGAGAAGAATGATCCTAGACATTGAGCTACCAGGTAGGAGACAAAGGGGAGATTGATGGATGCGGTGAGGGACGACATGGAGCAGTTAGAGTTGAGGATACAGAGGACCGATTGAGATGAAAATTGTTGACTTGGTTTGGCAACCCCCGAAAAAAGGAATAAGCCGAAAGGAGAAGAAGATGAAATCACATTCAGGGATACGGTCTCTTGTACTTCCAAGCAAGGTATCACCTGGGCCTCCACCCTATAGGTGCACACTGCAAAAAATACTGGGGACCCCAGCCGCATGGGTCCAAAGCAACTGCCTGACATGCCTGTTCTCATGGTGCTCCCCCATGATTACATTCCATCCCAATACATTTGGTAGATGACAGACGTGTCATGCATGGTCATACTCTGATCAGTCCAATTGGACCCAAGTATCAAGAAAGACACATGACATGGCAGGCAATGACAGTGAAACCAAAGTGCAGTAACCCATTTGTGCAAGGGTTATGTACAATAAAGGTAGTTGAAAATACAAGTTAAATAAAATAAAAACAGCACATGTACATCCATATGTACATATAAACGCGTAAGTATAGATAAACGTATTTCAATATAAATATATACAAATGTGTATGTACATGTAAAGAATTGGACAAATTGCACAGTGTACACCCGCCTTAAGTTAGGTAGAATGTGGACTAAATACTGTGGACAAAAAAGCTTTTGGAAAGTCATTTACTCATTGTTTTATCAAAGTTTCGTCAATAGTGTTTAGGTGTGGAATTGTAGAAACCCTCAGCTGCAGTGTGTCGGCAGTGAACACACCTATTCAAAACTTGTGTGTCAACTTCTCTTGTGGGTTGGTTGTGGTTTTCCCAGCTGCTTCATTACCACCTGGCATGTCACAGCATAAACTGACCCAGCTGCAGGGTCAGGCCATGCACCAGAAAGTCCCCCAGGAAATTCAGGGTAAGTGCTGCGGAGTGTGGGGTTGTACATGCACGTATGACAAAAAGAAACAAAAAACATCCAGAAGAAGAATCAAAACACATTTACTGAAACCTGGGTTTTTAACAGACCACAGAGAAACTTTCTGAACAGGAAGTTCAGGGAGTGTTTGTGAGTAATAACAGGAGTGTAAAATAATTTGTTTCTCTTTAAGTGATGACACATTCATGTGTCAGCAGAAATATTTTCAGTGTTGAAGCATTACTACTAAACATTGGCCCAGAACTTTACTGCCAGCAGAAATAGCTCCAGTGCTAAATGCTAACAGTTATAACTGTGGAAAGGTAAACATAACACTTAAATCAGAGAAAAATCAGATAGATAATTGATGAAATTAATAGAAGTTTACTTATATTCTTAAGCAGTGGTGGGCTGTCAGGGCCAGCAACGCCAGAAGAACACATTTATTAATTGTTTTTTAAAATAAAATTATGTTGTTATTTATTTTTTATTCATATAAAAAGAGTTTTTACATTTCCGTTCATGTCAGCTAGCTAATGTTGTCGGGTTCAATGAAATCTGCCACAGCCTTCAGAATCAAAAGTGAAGGCATTGTCCGCTGTAAGCGAATGGACACAGCCTTTCACAGACCAGATCATCTGGCCAGATTGCGATGGCAGTGACCTCTAGCTGGACCTACCTTGAAGGCAACACATATCTGTTTTTGTGATTGGATAAGCACACCAACCTAAATAACAACGTTATTTAGTTTGATTAGCACTGACTGAAGCTACAACTGACTTTTATGTATGGCATGACTGACTTTAAAGGGAAAAGTCACACTGATCTCCTTGATTTTCTACGGATAAAAAATCTGGCTAAGAGCATTAGACAACTTTACACATCAACAATTCTTAGGATTTTCTTAAATGTCGCTACCAGATGTTGCTAACAAAATCGTTACCAGCACAGTTAAATGTCAAAAATATAACTAAGAATAATTGATTTTAAATGCTCTGGAAATTAAGTGATGCTGGATGAGCCTATATTAAGGGTGATATAATGTTTATGTGTGGATTCTCAAGTCCTGGTGTCACACTGATGTTATTATGAAGCGTTTTAATTTGACGTCACAAAACTATGACGTCACTGAAGGGCTACGGTTAAAATGCACGGCCCGCCACTGTTCTAAAGTGATGACATTACCAAGTTATCAAATAAATAACTAGTATAATGTTGGCTAAATGACAACAGCAACAACAAAACAAAAGCTGAAGCATAATCCAAAAGGAAAACATAATAAAATGATCTTATTAACTGAAGGTATCAAAAAAGCTATCATTTCGGTTTGCTAACATCATCGTCCTGATGTTATTTCAGCTGACACTACTGCACGTCCACAGACTCACTGTCTTCTCTGGCTCTTTTAAGTCACTTTCAAAGTAGGGAAATAAAGTATAATGGCTGCTGGTGTTGTTTTTTTTTTTTTTTTAAGTTGTTCGTCTACACACATCTGACAGACCACACATACTCTACTTAAAACAATCCAGCTGTCTGCACAGACCCAACAATGGCCTGTTTCTCTGCTCATCATATATGTGTTTTCAAGCAGAAATTGAAATAAAAGATTGGTAAATTCCCTTCAATGGCTTCTCCATGGTGCGTACTTTTAGAACTTTTCATGTGTTTTAAGAGTTTAGGTGGTTCCCAGGGCATTTTACAAAAAAAAAACACAATTTCTGACTTTTTTTTCACAGTATCTGAGCTTTATTTTAGGAACATTCATCTTTCTACCTTAGAGCTGTGAGAGCTATTATTTGTTGAGCTTGCAGTTTTATTCTGCCTGGGTTTATTAACTGGACTTTGCAGGAGAACTAAGGCTGTTTTGGCTGTCTTCAACTACGTCAGTCAAACTGTAAAGATAATTAATTGAATTAATTAAATAAGATAATAGATTATTGTCTGTGTAGTTCAGGGGTCACCAACACAGTGCCCCCGGGCACCAGGTAGCCCATAAGGACCATGTGAGTCGTCCATATGCCTGTTCTAAAATTAGCTCAAATAACACACTTATCAGTGAGCTGCATGTATTTATTTTATTTTTCTGATATTCTCATTTAAATTGCACCTATGCGAGAAGTGGAAATTATAATATATTATTATTCTAATGATTAATATAAATGACCTAAACTCTGACCTGCTATAGTTCAAAGGTCAGTATCTATAGTACATTTGATAGCACAAGTGTTAAGTTCATTTTTTCTTAGGTTTGTGCAGGGTGTTTGTTCAAAATGTTTATAAATTCTGCCGCAGTACATTGTGATTTCCTAGGACTGTTGTAAAATAGATCATGTGAAAATGTTCAATTTAAAAAACACTGGAACTTGGAAATATAGAAATAAAGTGTTGCATCTTATCTTTTTACATTGTTGATTATTCCATGAGAAATCATTAACATGATCAGTGTCTTCACACAGCTTAATACCATTAATTAATAATAATAACATAGAATTTAAGCTAAATTGAGCAAATTGGCTATTTCAGAAGTATGTATCAAACTGGTAGACCTTCGCCTTTATCAGCACAGTTGTCAGACACTGGACCTCTTCTTGGAATCAAAAGAGGTTTCACTCAAAAACTGAGGAACTTCACCAGTTTCTGTTTCCTTTCTGGGAATTGTAACTGCTTATTTTAACCGCAGCGGTCTCCTCCACAATGACCTCCACATTCACAGCTGGACATGTGACACAATAATCAATCAATCAAGTTTTATTTATATATCCCATATTTACAAATCAGATTTGTCACATGGGGCTTTACAGGGTTGGTAACATCTTCTGTCCTTAGACCCTCAGCCAGGGTAAGGACAAACTACAGAGGAAAAAACCCTTTTAACAGGGAAAAAAAACTGGTAGAAACCTTAGGGAGAACCACAGGAGAGAGATCCACTCCCTGGATGGACAGATGCAACAGATGCGCAATGGATGTTACCAGAGCATAAAAATACAATAAAATAAAAGAAGTATGAAAGATACAACACATAGTCAAATTTGAAATGCCACCAGTAGCCGTTATGTCAGTAGGTGTATGAGGCTATGATCCTGGTCATCCTACTGCTGGTCTTCCTAGTCCTGGTTATCCTAGTCCTGGCATCGACCCATTCATCAGCAACTACTAATAACTGCTCATCACCATCAGGAACATTTTCTGACTAAATGTTTTAACCCTAACCACTCTTCACACCTTTGTCCAATGGGAGTAGAACTACTAGAGTTCCCCCTGAAGGCTAGCGTACATTTTTCCATAAAAAATTAATTGCTGATTGCTGGGTGTTAGCTTGAGTTGTGCATCTCACCTAGTGTACACAGGGTTATTGTTGTTATATGTTATTATATCTTAATGATCAAGTGTGTGAATGTTTGTAATCCTGATGATCTACCCGCAACTCCCCCATCATAACACACTGTACATGTGCTAAAATACAGAGTAGAAAACAGGTCAACAACAGGGAGCATCATGGTAGAACTGACAGACCAGACTGACCACGTGTGTCAGGACATTTTCTGGTCCATACATGATTTCTTTTCTTTGTCTGTTCACAGAATGGTACAGTTGTCAGGCAGATGATTTTTTGTTTGCAATATTCCTCCACACATCTCCCGCAACTCACGTCTTCTTTCGCTTCCTCTGTGAATCACAGTGCTTGTATAGTTTAACGTTTATAACCACCGTCAATTTAATTTTCTTTAAAAAAAAAAGAAAAAGAAAAAACTTCCTCCTTATAATCTTTTTATACATCACTTTACATCCCAATACATTTGCCAGACGTTTATATCCATAGCAGTTCAGGAGACAGGAGTCCGATGTGTCCTGTGTGATCGTACAGTGTGAGCTGTGCACTGATCACCTCTGAAATGACCTCACACAGCGTGAGCAGCAGATGGCTGCCATGTTTGAAAATACTGCACAGTGTATGTCCTGGTTTACGTCAACCAGAAACTATTGAAGTTCCTAAGTTGAGGAATGAAACGTCTTTCAACTCCAAGAAGAAGTCCAGTTGTTGACAGTTTTTTGACAGATTATTACATGCTGTCATTACAAAATAGTTTTTCTTCATCCAAAAGAAGCATCTTAGCTCATATAGAATATGTTAAAACATCTCAAGCATCATAAGGAGCAGATGTTGGCTGCTGGATGGACATTGTGTAAATTACAACAGATTTTTCTGCTGAGAGTTTTAATTCTGTCTTCACATGGACCAACTGTCAGGAGTCTTTATAGTTTCTAACTTTCTTTTTTTTTGTTCCTTTTTTCGTTCTTGAATGAAAAGGATCATCTTACATGGTGGAAAACAGCACAATGTCACTCAACTATTTTGGAAATGTTCTCTTTGTCTCCCATCAGCAGGAGCCAGATTGAATATTTTGACTCCTTTGCCGCCTTTAAAAATTCCTGTGAGCTGTTGTGAGACTTAGAAGGAGCAGAGAAATGTTTCCTCCTCACTCTGAAGCTCCACTCCCTCTGGCAGAACAGACTCGCTGCGTGGCTTTTCCCTCGGTGTTATATCTCAAATCTTATCCCAAATTACTGCTGGCATTAGTCTGAGTGTTTCAACTGTGATATCAATGCAGGACATTGGACGACTGGAGAACAAAATGTGCTGTGAGAAAGAAGGGAAGCTCAGAGTGAAGGAACAGTTCAGCAGAAGAAGAAGACAAGGAGTGAGAGCTGCATTAGATCACACAACATCAACAACTGTCTCCACTGATGCCAAGAGTCGGACGAAGACGGATGATTAGACACAACTTTCATGCTGATACTAATCTTCATGAATTCCTCTACAAGTTTGGTATAAAGCTAAGGAAGAAATGTTTCGTTTGACACATTTGACATCAATTGAAAAAGGTTTCGAGGTTAGGTCAAGATAGATAGATCCAAGTGAGTGTCCTTCAAGAAATAAAGGAATCCTTTGGAAACTTAATGGAACAAAAATCTTTGGAATATATGCAAGAAAGGCACTTCAAATAAATTCCAATTACAAAAAAAAATCTAAAATTAGAATTAATTAAAGCAACAAATATTTCATTAACTTTTTTGTTGATTATTATATCAGATTGCATTTAGAATAAAATCGTATTTCCTCTGGTCCTGTCCCTTTCTGCGGGGTTTCCACAGTGAATCGTCCTCCTCTAACTCCAACTACCTCCATGTCCTCCCTCACTGCATCCATCAATCTCTTCTTTGTCTCCTACCTGGTAGCTCCATCACTAGGATAATTCTTCTACCAATGTATCCACTGTCCCTCGTCTGAACATGTCCAAACCATCTCAATCTGTCTTATCTAGTTTGTTCTCCAAACCCTCACGTCTGTGTTGTCCCTCTAATGTCATTTTTCCTGATTCTGTCCATCCTTGTCTCTCTTAAAGAGAGTCCCAGCATCTTTAACTCCTCCACCTCCAGCTCTGTCTCTTGTCTTCTACCTATTCCTTGTGTCTCTAATCCATCCATCATGGCTGGTCTCACAACTGTCCTGTAAACCTTTCCATTCATCTTAGCTGACTCTCTTTTATCGCATTTTGCTTGGCTAAAATGAAAGTAAATATATATATATATATATGTTTTGGGCTGAATAAGTTAACATTATGTGCTTAATTTGTGTCTTTCTGGCCAAAACACCTTATACCGTCTCTTGTTATCTCACCTAAAAATGTTTGTAGTCTTTTTTTTTTTCTTCCAGGAAAACTCACATAATTCCTGCAGCTACGTCTATGTGTGCATGGTTTACATCACACACACTGTTGTGGGGACGTCTGCTCCAAGAGGTGATTTTCACAAATGGAATGTATGAAGTCACTGCCCGAAAAAAAAAAAAAAAAAAACGTGAGCTGGAAAGTACGAGACCAAGCCCTTTAAAATTAGCGACGAGTCAACAACATGGCAGAAAAGAGAAGGTGGGGTTTCCTGATCAGGCCTCCCTCCTGATTTTTTTTTCTTCTCTTTCATTCCTGCTGATGCTGTGGAAACTTCAAAGAAACCCAGGAGGGGTAAAAAAAAAAAAGTCTGCTTTTTTTTAAGACAACTAAGGTAACTTTCAAAGAAAGGGAACTGGAAATCTTCACCGAGTAGCGTCACCTCATCATCCGCACCAGGAATGACTACGGGCAATCAATAATCCAGATCAAATGTCTGAGCAGCGTTACCAGGCGGCCGTAAAAACAGCATTAGTCATGTGTCTGTGATGAAGGCTCAAAGCAAATGAGAACAATATGTGCTCGCTCCCTTTGTAAAGAATCCCCAACTCACCCCTCCTCTTCCCTAAAAAATATCATTTTCATAGTAGAACATTAAAGTCATGTGAATAATACACTACAAGGTCAGGCCAGTGTTTTGGAAACACTGATGTCATGAGCTCCTCTGGTGAAACCCCACTTCTGTCTCCCCCGGGAAATGAACCCCATAAACCCAAGGTTTACGTTCCGTTCATTTGTTCAGAAAAACATCAGCGTCAGCCTGAGCACAGTCAAATAAGGACATTTAGACAGACAGAAAAAAATGCAAAGGACTGAAAAGACTGTGGTTGTCCCTCCCCTGACATGTCATGCCAGTGCAATGCAACATAAGAGACCTAAGGCAAACTATTTTTTCTGTGGACTATAAAAGTCAAACAAACTTTTGTGACCGTAGTCAATAGTGCCAGGTCGCGATAGTCGGTGCAGGGATACCAAGACATCCGTCTTCACTCTCATTAGCTTATTTGATGGATCCAGAAGCGTTCCCAAGCCAGCCGAGCAACATAGTTGAACCAGCGTGTCCTTGGTCACGTACCAAGCACCACCTGATGGAGGTGTCCTGAGGTCAAAGTCCTAGCTACCTCAACTGACTCTTCTCAATGTGAAGGAGCAGCAGCTCTACTACAACTCCTCCCAGGTGACAGAGACCCCCGCCCTATTTCTAAGAAGCAGATTTTGGCTGCTTGTGTGACCCAAAGCTTGAAAAAAAAACTTGAAAACATGCTGCTGAAAAAATCTCTTGTGACCTACTTTAGGGACCCAGTCTCTGGGAAACAATAATCTAAGGTAAATGCAACAATAGATAAAAAAAACTACTGTAGATTCTATGTAAGAAAACATAAACAAAAAAGATTGGTCCTGTAGATACCTTGTAGCTCCATGAAGCTTTTGAAGATGTAAAATAAGTTTTAAATATTAAACTGTATTTGGTAGGAGTTCAATATAATCATATGACAATAATAGAGTGAATTTTTCAGTACTTTACAAATATATATTTAATTCTTAGACTAGTAGACTTAGACGTGAGTCTGCGTCTAATAGTAGATGGACTCAGACTATAGAATATTAGAATCTGAGTCAAACATTAATTCTAACTTCATAGCATTTGCCCCCAAAAAGGGTCTCCATACTTAAACTATTCCAGTAAAACAAAGATTTTGTGTCTGTGAATGTCCACTTCCATTCAACAGTTCCATACCCAGGATGGTACAATTATTGTCTTTGTCTCCGTCTCTGCCTGTCCTGTCTTTATCAGCTGTCTTATCTACACGTCAGTGGCTACAGCTGATTGTCTGTGTGTGTAAAAGTACAGAGCCAGGCCTTAAATGGAGTCGACCGCAGGAAAACTGTGGAACAAAGGTCACTGCAGGTTTCAACCCAGGTTACATAACCAACATTTGACTAGGATTTCAGATAAAATGTCACATTTACTCACCGACTGTGTCCCTCCCCACATGAGGACGGAGCCACAAGACCTGGTTACTACAAATGACACTGAGATACTGTATGTACATACAGACATATCTATCTATCTATCTATCTATCTGTAGATAGGAAGTCTGGAAATGATTATAGATAGATAGATAGATAGATAGATAGATAGATAGATAGATAGATAGATAGATAGATAGATAGATAGATGTGTATTTATATCTATGTATATATCTATATATAATATACGCATGTTTATATAAGTATATGTTATTGTAAATACTGTATGCGATACAAAATGAATTTATACAGTACATACATATATGTATGTATATATGTGTTTATATGTGTGTATATATATATATATATATATATATATATATATATATATACTAATTTTGTAGCGCAATGTAGTTCTAAAACGTTAGCTTATTAATCACAGACAGACTTTGGCGCTGCATCGTCATGGATAATGAATCTATAGACCAAAATAATAAAAAAATTAATACAACTCTGACTAATTAAGGGAGACATTTGGAGACGCTTGTCCGCCCATTCTGGACGTCACATGTGGACGTCTGGACAGGGCCGTACACCACCGTCCTGACGGCGTCAGACGCCGCTGTGACATTCCTCTGTGAGGTTAACTCGGGGTCTGTTCTTTCTCATTCACGCTGGGGAAAATTTTAAGAATTTCTATTGGTCTTTGTTGGTCTTCCTGCTCCTCGCACAATAGGGAGTCATGGACAGGAATGCAGGCATCACTGGAAGATCAGTTCTTGGAAAATCAAAGGGAAACAGGGTAACACCAAAAACATTTTGGTCACTTAATTTTATCTTTTCTTTTCATATTTTTTCCACTTATTTTTGATTAGATTAAGTGGCAGTCGAAGATGAATGTCTGTTAGAAAGTGTGTCCCATAAATCATAAGCATTGAATGATTCAATGACATTCAGGGGAAAAATCATTATCAACATTGAGGTGAAAGACCTGTTTAGTTGATTGCATTGGTTTTATTAATCAAATGGGTTTAACTTGTTACCATAGAAAGAGCTGTGTAAGTAATACGACTGTCAAGGCTACATTTCAGTAACAATTTTCCAAGCCAGAACTGCTAACTGTAAGCATTTCCTCAGCTAATATTTAGTTATTTTCCATGACTAGCAACCGATATAAATGTTTGGCTTGTTCGGTTAGACTTATATCAGTGATATATTCAACTTTAGAATAAATGAGGTGAAAAGTTAGAGATTTCCAAGGCTGTTTTTTCGGCTTTTGTCAAACACATATACCTTTTTTTATCGATGATTCTTGAGTTGCTTGCATTCATTTAATATTGTTTTAGAATTGTTTATATAAGTTAAGCTAGGGCTTGGAGATACAAATTTTGTTTAAGAAATAGGCTTTCTAGCAACTTTTAGTTGTTTATTGATACAATTTAGAAAAAAGTATTTTTGACTTTTGTTTTGCTTTTTGTTTTGACAATATTTAGGAGAAACCTAACTTCTGCTAATCAGTCAGGTTTGCTGCGTATTTGAAAATGTTTTGGCTTGTTATTACAAACAAACTCTAACTACCTATTATTAATAATAATATTACAAATACTATTACTCTAATCACTATTATTACCATTATGGGCCGTGGTGGTTAAGGAAACTGGTTTGGCATGTTATTTTAATCACTTGTAGGTAATCCATGCCAGTCCTTACTAGTGTACAAAACACTGAGGTCATGTTGCGAGGCATTTGCAATGTTGATTTGAGCATATGTATTCCGCAAAGACGGAAAATGTAAGTAGACTTTGCTTTTTAACAAAATAACATGGATGAAAAAATAAAATGGGAAGAAGAGGTGGAGTTCAGTCCACAAGGTTTCATGTTCAAATCCATCACCTGCCACATAACTTCCGGTGGGCTCACCACAAGGTGCACTGTGATTTGGGTGACAGTTGTAGAGACTGTGACCCTTGAGACCCAGTAACGGGTCTATTAATTACTATTATTATAATTATTAGTGCCGCTAAACTCTTAAAGACTTTCAAATTAAAAGTCCAATAGAGTTTTATTGATGTTTTATCCGTTCTAACCCGCACAGGCGATGTACTTGTTTGTCTGCTTGGCAAATAGAGTGTGTGTTCAACTCCTGATCTTTTTACCCTGAAGGAAAAGAAAAGAAAAACATCTTTTCCAAAAGCGACAGTAAGACATCCACATAAATAATCACGTTATGCCAGTGCTATGAGATGGGATCATTCTTTCATTTTTTTTTTGTCAGAGATAAGACACTTACAGAGATTCCCAGCCATTATTCTTTTGTCTTTGTGCTTCTGCAGTCGTTCTGGCACTGGGAGATCGGTGCCAGGGCAGGAGGAGCTCCTCTTGGCACAGAGGAAGGATGATTCCTGAGCAGTCTGTCGACTTCACTCCCTAATGTTCTCTCCCCTGCCCCACTGACTGAGTTTTTAATAAATGATGAGATGTGGTATAAATAAACCACAAGGCAGCCCCGATGCCAAAGACGGGGAGAGAATCTGAGGTGGAGCAGAAGAGGTGATAAATAAGTCAACAAAGACTCATTTGTGCCACTTGGTTTCTGTCACTGTCAGTGTGCCAGCGTCTCAGATTGGACTGTTCAATATGAGAATTTAATTTCTGAAGCAGTTCTACTCAACATGGAATTACACAACTCATACAACGTCACAGTTTTTGAAAGTTTTCATTCAAGAAAATTGAGTTTACAATAAAACTGGATAAATCGCCTTTGCAGTAAATTGTGTTAATCACAGCTATTCTGGAACAGACATATATCTTTTTTTTTTACTATGACAACACTTTTTTTTCTTGTACATTGTTGGAACAGAAATGCAAAAATCAGCAGGTAGATAATTGTGTTTCACACATTTGGGATTAGGACTAATCCAAATGATGTAGTCAATAATATGGAAGAACTACGAGGAGTTGAGTTATTTGGTTAATACTGATCATCTTGACATCAGCCTCTGAATCATATAGAGAGTTTTCACAGTGGAATTGTGGGATATATGGAGTGCTCCATTCTATGTATGGTTAAAACTATAAATTCTGGAAACAATTATTCCATTTTGAGAGTTTTAGTACAGTGTTTCCATGCCTATTGCGAGTGTTATAATGCAATACTGCCCAGAATAGACAAAAAAATGAATATAACATTAATATCATATATTTTCATGTCCTAACATTTTTCATGTTAGGACATGAAAAATGGCCCAAAACTTAATGAATGTTTTACACTCACAATCTTTCTTGTCCATGTATACTCATTATGTAACAAGTGTTACATAATGCATTTTGATTTGTTAATTTTTATTATTTAAAATATAAATTCTTTTATATGGTAGGCTCAAAAAAGCAACACAATAGTTGTTATATTATTAATGTTAATATACAAATGTATATAATGTATATGTATATGTATAATGTAAACATATTTATATAGGTAAACCCTTTAGGAGGCATCATAGGGCATGACAATTGGCGCAAAAAAACTGTACATAAGGGAATGTTTTTCAGAATGTCTTGATTTGTTTAATTTCAAAATAGTTTTACTGCTTTTTAACTCTGAGGCTAGAAAATGTCTATATTACCCCATTAGAAACTGTATTTTATGTGGTGCAGAAATCTGCAAAAAAAACATGCAACACAAAGAAACATTCTGAGGGTGCAACAGACAAACACACGATACACGATGACTGTCTGATAGTGTGTTGGAGCAGAGACAGAACCAAGAGTAAACAACTGCTGTTTCACAGGGTTGTTCAGTAACCCAACTCAGGCCCAGACCAGTGTCCCTCAGTCACAGGTCACTGATTGATCCACACGTCAGGATGTGGACAGATCATAACAACAGCGACCGGCCCCTTTATCTCCCATCGTCCTCTGGGAAAACAAGTGTATTTTGCAAGAACATATCAGAGCATTCAGCTCCGTCACTGCCACTGCTGCTCCAGATAAAGACAAACCTTGTCCCAGATTCCACAGCAATTCAAGCTGCCACGAAGTGAACTTTGAAAGTAGGTGAATTTACACTTGTTGGTTTGTGTCGTGGGACGCGGCACAGGGACACAGTCAGGGTCAGAGATAAGTGAAGGCAACAGACCAGCACAATGTGTCTGTAAAAATGTTATGAGCATTTGTTTAAAAAAATTATCAAATATTGTTGAGATGAAGTGACGTTTAAAGCCAAACAGAAGAATACAGGTTTGAGGAGCTGTAAGTAGACAAAACACAAATGAACAAAAACTGGCGACAGTTTGTTCAGTTGAACTGGCCAAGAAAAATGATAATAAAGCATGAACACAGAAAGCAATGTTATAAACCTAATGATTTTAACTAATGTTGGCATTTAATGATAAACAGAAAGGCTTTCACAAAAGATATTTAACAGACACGAGATGGGGAATCAAATATTCATTAACCACTAGGGTTGTCTAGTAAGAACTTTTGGCAATATCTGATAATTTTCCACATAATGTCCACTTAATACACAGTTTTTATAGAATACATATGTGTTTCCAGCAAATTTGCAAAAAAATCTGAGATTGAGTTATCCGATGTGGATCACTACACCAGAAAAACAGAAGTGATCTTATTGATATCACATTTGCTATGTGTGGCTTAGTGGTTACGGAAACAGACAAGGCCCCGGGTTCAAATCCCCCTACCGGCAAGTTACTGCTAAGGTGCCCTGAGCATGGTCCCCACACACTGCTTCCCGTTGACTCAGCTGGCTTGCTTGTAAGCAACTGGACTTCTTCTTGGAGTTGAAAGACGTTTCATTCCTCAACTGAGGAACTTCATCAGTTTCTAGTTGATGTCAGATGGAACTCTAGTAGTTCTCCTCCTCTAGACCACTCCCTTCACCACTGGACAAAGGTGTGAAGAGTTGTTGTGGTCACACCCTTTTAGACAGAAACTGCCCCTGATGTTAATGAGCTGTTTTCTTGTCACATGTCCAGATGTGAATGGGAGTCGTTGTCACACCCGTCTAGAGAAGACTGCTCTGGTATTGATGAGCAGTTAAACTTCCTCAAGGCAGAATGGTCTGTAGCAGACAGTTGATGATGCAGACCTCCTCCTCCATTCAAGGTTGGTTGTTGTTGGTTGTTGCTGATGAAGTTCCTCAGTTGAGGAATGAAACGTCTTTCAACTCCAAGAAGAAGTCCAGTTGCTGACAACTAAACCCTTTTTGGATATCGTGACATGGATGAATGAGAATCTTCACAGACATGTAACTAAAAACTTTCCCAACTTGAGATCATCAAGATCTCTATTGTCGAGGTTTTATATCAGCTGATTAATATCATTGCACAGGCCTAATAAATAACCAATCTGGTAGCTGCAGATGGCTATGAAAGCTGAAAAAATTCAGAGTCTTTGTGAGTGTCTTTCTTCAATTCCTGCCAGTATATCAGGATTGTCATCAACTAAATAGGCTGAGATATTAGCCAAGGACGAAGACTTTTGAGAAATTTTTTGTTTAATCGCTTGTTGTATGGTTCTTCCTGATGATTTACATGTGCTTTGGTCTTCATTTCCAGACTTTTCCACATTCTGCTCTGATGTGATGCATCTGTTGTAATGTGATATAGAATATGAAGAGTGCCTATGTTAACATCACTGCATCCACAAAGAAGCATAATGGACATTACGCTGCGTCAAAGTACGGTGGAGAAAAACAAATAGTGTGCTAATCCAACAGACCTCAGTGAGGTCTCAGTGTTTCCTTCTGCCGCAGCAGGAATCACTCTCAGTCTTTTCACCTCTCGTCAGTTACCAACAGATTCAACCCTGTTATCAAGAGTCTCCCTGACAGATGGTCAACACAAAGCCGACAGGTGAGGACAGGTCTGTTCTCTCCACCGACGTCCTCAGAGGAGGACTCACATCATCTGTGCTCCGAGCACCAGAACCTGTTCTGCATCCTGCACTGCTGCAACCTAAAACTGCCCAGCTAACAAAAGACACACACACACACACACGCAAACACACATTAGTCATTTTTCCGCGTCAGCGTCGACTCTTTGAGGACAAACTGTGCGCAGCGACCAGCACAGCAGGTCTGCTACTTTGGAAATTGTTAGACTCACTTTGCAGTAAATACAACAGAGGAGCAAATATTGATCCATTGATTAGCGTCTGAATGTGACTTTGCTCGGCTGAATGTTAATGGCAGTGAACAGATGCCCACAGAGGCAAGACTAACAACAACACAAAAAGGTGGGGACAAGGGGCACCGGCTCCATTTTGTCTGGATTAAAGGGTGGTGTCACAAAATCACTGGAACCAGGTTTGTTAGAAAGTTTAAGAAAAGTCTCAGATGTTCAGATCATCTCAGCTCAGAGGGACTAGGAGATTAGCTCTCGGATGATGAAGGATATGGAGTGATTATTTGGGTGGTGATGTTGTAGTTGGCTGTCGTTTCACTGTAAGGCAAGTATGATAACCACGTCACACACCGCGTGGCCTCTGTGGTTATTGATGATCAAGACACTGCTGCTCTTTATATAAATCTGATTTCTTCTCTGTTTGATTTTTATTTTTCATCATTAAACTTTATTTTCATGTTAGTGAGACAACTCCTCTCAAAAGCATGACTTTGTATTGTCGTATTTTGCTATTTTCAATGGAGAATTATATCCTTATCTTTACTTTAATACTAGACAATTTTTTAAAGGTTGATGCAGATTTTAATATGTTTTGCTATTTTGACAGTTTTTACCATTTAGAAAAAAAAAACAATTTTGTGTTCAAGTTTTGTTCCATAAAATCATTTTTTAGAAATAAAAAAAAAACAATGAATTTTTAATTAAATAAATAATTAAAAGAGCAAAACATCAGTTTTGGGTGAATTAGTTACATGAAATGTTGTCAGAATACAAACTATGTAGAGTTTGGTTTGCCTGTATAGTAACCAAGGGGCAAATGTGGCCTGTTTGGAATTTTAATCCAGCCAGTTTAACATTGCCAAGTTCTACTATTATTGCTTTTTTTCCTTGAAATGCCCACATCAACTCAACACTTAGTGTAGGGAAGGCTAATAGCCTCAGTTCATACAAGTCTATCTATCTGCTTCTGACTCAGCCCACATGCCAGATTTAGTTGTGGCCTGTGAGACAATCTGGAGATCTGGACTCACCACCCAGAGGAAGGCTGACAGTATGGTCCAGTGTGATTTGGGTGGGAATGAATAAAAAGATGAAGATGAATGATCTAGAGAGATTCCCAGGTATCTGGTATACACAGCAGCATTAGTGTGCATTAGAGCAGTGGTTCTCAACCACTGGGCCGGGGACCGGTACCAACCCGTGGGTGAATTGGAGTTATAATATTTCCTTTTGGCTCCATCTGTCTATTACTTCCACTTGATCCATACCCATATCAACAAAAGAACTGAACAATAGAATGTCTAGGATTCCATCATCAATAATGCAACTATATTTGATTAGGAAATATTTTATCAGTGAAGACAACAACAATAAACTCAAAATGACAAAGAGTCATTGATACAAGATTATAACTATTTATACAAGTCTGGTAGCAGAAAGTTATAGGGTGCGTACACAAATCCTTGTTGTGCCCATGCAAAGTTAATTAGGGTAGGAAGATTTTATAGGTTGGAAAATATTTCATAACACAGGAAATTAAATTTTATCAAGGGATATTTATCACACTTGACCACTGGATCGTACACTGTGCGAGCACACACATTGTGAGCTGATAAGTGATCACTCCTGACATTCATACTCTTATACAGTGTAAGCAGCAGACAGCTGCCACTATTGGAAAAAAAGTGTACGTCCAGTTTTACAGAAAATAACCTAAAGTCAAAGGAGACTCTCTGCACAGATTTCCAGGGATGTCTTGATTTCTCTGTATACCACTGACTTTTATCTTCTGTTTTTATGTGTTTTTGTCTCTGCCGTGACTTACAGCTGTAATTAAAATGACAATGCATAGAGATAACACTCCCCACAAGCATCTCCCCAGACCCCAGAGGCTCAGCGGTCTCCAGCAAACACATAACTGGGAGATTTGATGTTGCTCACAGCGAGGC